>CBVK0100357415.1:0-12802 GCA_900067695.1 Picea abies
TCAATTCTTCCTTCACTTGTTTGCTTCCCTTGAACCAATTAAGGCACCCTTTTGTTATAGAGCTTCCTCATAAGGCCAACCATTAAGGTGATTACTTCTTTGGGCCTTTTGTCTTTAATATGATTGCTAATTTCAAACTTCACCAAAATTTAATTTTACAAAATTTGGATGAAGATATATAATTTGCATCGATTTCATATAAAACCTCTTGATTCATATTATTTTGGTCCCTAGAATATTCAACTCAAAGTGTAGCATGCTATTCCAACACACTCTCTATAATGTCTTCTTGATACTTCACTAATTCAAGGATTACAATGCAAGGATTCCACTCATTCTTGGGTGTTCTTACTCACTCTCCACATTTATTTATATAGTTTGTAGGGATTCTAAAACTATCTTCATAACCATGGGAAAAAAATAGCCATATTTTCACCTCTTTGTTCTTTGGTAAAGTCCTCAATGTTCCTTCCACTCCATCTCTAATTATTCTTGATGCCAAAACCATTAAGACGGATTGTTAATATTCAAGTCCTCTTCTATCATCTTTGGAATTGCCCTTTGTTTGTGATTGTCATGTTGTTTTCTTGGTACCCCAAGTGTTGGTGTAGTTTTGAGTGGAAGAAACATACTTTTTCCATCCTCTTTCAAGCTTCTATAATAAGGTTAGGGTAATGACTTGTTGTCCACTCTTTTTTTTTATCTGTTTCCTTTTCCCATTCTCCTCAAAGTGTTGGAAGCTCATTCAATGTCATGAATTCAACCACTTTGATATCAACATGATCTATAAATGAGGGACTAACCACCCACACATTCCACCAACATAGATCTTCTATGAAAATAAATAATGTTCTTTGTTCTCGGTGCAATTATGAGTGCAAACCTCCTCAAATACTAATCATCAACATGCATATGCCAATTAAATAGATAGAGTTCAATTATGTTGAAAAAAATAGATCATTATGTGTCTTTCAAGGTGCAATAACAACACTTAGACCATTTTAATTATGTCCATTCATACATCTGTCAAAGTTGATTTTAAACCTCAACTACTAATCATCAACATGCATAGAAGACTCTATTAATGCCAAATAAATAGACATAATTTTTCCATGTTAAAACAAATATGAATTATGTGGCTTTGAAGGTGCAATTACAACACTTAGATAATTTTAATTTTTCCCATTCATACATATTATAAGTTGAGTTTAAACCTCTATCCATGAAAATGATATATCAACATGTATTCAATCACTTTGTGAACAATGTGCCAATTAAATATATTTATATGTAAGTTACAAATAAAATGTACTTTTTGGTTTTCTCGGTGCACACACAACTCCTCCTTCATAATACAAGTGAAATACATACATATACTTATGAATGTTTCAACAATTAGTGAATCATTTATAATTATTCTTTACTTCTTCAATATGAAAAAATCAACACTCAAATAACCAACCCTCCTTCTCTTTCATTATGGCTACACAAAAAATTTCACCTCAGGTATTTTCCCCACACTATTTATGAATTAATGATGTGTATATATGTCAGAAGAAATTAATTAATCATACCAACAAATGATTGTAGGTAAGCAACCAAATGCTTGGGTTCAAAGGAACACCTTGGTGAAAAGTTTCAAAAGAGCTCAACACCCAATTAGAAATAAAATGTTAATACATTTGCATAGGTTCATTGTGGTGTAAGTAATACATTTGCATAGGTTCATTGTGGTGTAAGTTCCCATGAAATCAAGCTTTAGGGTGCACTATTTGGGATCTAGATAACACACACACATTAATGGTTGAAGGCAATCCTACAATCCTATGTATATGTTCAATACCAATCTAGTTGTAGCTAATTATTAACATAGCATACAAGATGACACACTATTCCAGTGACGATGTAGGGGGGTATTGAGTTGTTACTTGAACCCAAAGACTCTAGCAAATAAAAACATGGGAAATAAAATGCCTACTATATAAGACACTAGCTATCACAACTAAAGTGATGGGTTGTGGTGAAACTCCCAATGTTTAAGTAGAGCATACAATGCCAATAATTCTCTAGATATAAATACAATGATTAATGTTGTATTTAATGGTGAATAACACACTAATATGCAATTCATCAATCCCAAACGAATTATTTACACCATAGAAATATATGTTTTACCTTGTAAACCCAATAGGAAAACTAGAATTAGATGGGATTTGTTTATTTATGAAGAAATTATTACAAAGGGTGAGATATGCACTCTCAACTGAGATTTTGATGCATTCTTACTCACTATGAATATCTGCAGATGGATTTAGATAATGGAAAATATTTTTCTCATGCATGGATAGGCTCAATGGCTCCTTCATCCTTTGATCTTCAAGCCCACTTCTTCTGCTACTATCCTTCTTCTTTCCAGTATTCACTTCTTCCTTCCTTTGTTGGCTCACCCTTCATCAATCAAGGTCCTCCTTTATTATACAACCACCTTAGAAGACCAACCATCAAGGTGATTTTTTTCACCTTCTTGAGGCCTTTTCAACTTTTACCTTCAAGTTGATTTTTAATTTTGAACTTTGCCAAAATTTATTTTTACAAATTTTGGAAGAGGATTTAATTCGAACCAATTGGGTTTTTCATTGATGTAGTAAGAGATAAGACATATAATAGAGAGGCATCCTAATTGAATTTGCATATAAGATAAATCCAATACCCATCGACCATTGCATATAACATAGAGATATCTATTACACATAGAATCAAGATACGACCATTGCATATAACATAGAGATATCTATTACACATAGAATCAAGATACATATTATGTACAAAAGAAAATACATCAAGAATTTTATAAGTAAAATTTTCCTCTCCATAACACTTACTTTAGAAAAACCATTCTTAAGGACCTAGAGTATTTTATTTATGAGGAATCACCCTTTCCTTCCATAATTTAGTCTCTACTAAGTTAATGTTTCAAACCTAGGGACTGCCAAGGTTTCCTCCTCACTTCATGTTTCTAATCTAAGGAAATTGAATGTCTTGCATTAATGTTTGTTCATGTTATTAATTTCTTGTCTAATATTCAAATATTGTATTCCTAGTATCCAACTTTGTATGACTACATGGGTCCTAGAATATGCCTACATCTTACTCTAATGGTAGGAATGATATGACCACAAGGGGGGAATATATGGGGTTAACTGTAAATTTTGGAAGAGGATTTAATTCGAATCAATTGGGTTTTTCATTGATGTAGTAAGAGATAAGACATAGAATAGAGAGACATCCTAAGTGAATTTTCATATAAGAGAAATCCAATACCTATTGACCATTGCATATAACATAGAGATATCTATTACACATAGAATCAAGATACATATTTTGTACAAAAGAAAATACATCAAGCATTTTATAAGTAAAATTTTTCTCTGCGTAACACTTACTTTAAAAAAACCATTCTTAGGGATCTAGAGTAATTTGTTTATGTGGAATAACCCTTTCCTTCCATCATTTAGTCTCTACTAAGTTAATTTTTCAAACCTAGGGAGCACCAAGGTTTCCTCCTCACTTCATGTTTCTAATCTAAGGGAATTGAATGTCTTGCATTAAATTTTGTTCATGTTATTAATTTCTTTTCTAATATTCAAATATTCTATTCCTAGTATCCAACTTTGTATGACTACATGGATCCTAGAATATGCCTATATCTTCCTCCAATGGTAGGAATTATATGACCCCAAGGGGGGAATATATGGGGTTAACTGTACATGCAATGTGTAAATTTATATGTAATAAGTTCAACCTAATAATAAAGGGGCCTAATGTGTAATGTATGAATAGATATATATAAAGATCATGCATTCATTATTGAGATAGGTGAATTGTGAAGTATGAAAGTATTTGGGTATTTGGAGGAGGTTTTCCCATTCTTCAAGGATTTATTGTGTAACTTATCTCTCTTATCTATATTAGAGTTGTGATACATGCCCACATTGGTGTACATGGTGTGTACTTATAGATTATTTTGACATTGTAATCATTTGGATCATTACATTTGGTGTCAGAGCATCAATAATGGGGTTTCAAGACTTCAATCAAATCAATAAGATTTTTGTGGGGAGGTTTGTTTCACTACTTCAATCAAATCATCTTGGAATTTTATCTATATCTGTTTTCTTTAAAGTTCCATGCTGTCAAATTTTCATAATACTGAGAGTACATAGTGAAGTATGCTTGGTAAAAATTTCAGGTTCTGGGTCATTTTACTTTTGGAGATACATCTTGTGGTAGTCGAGGATTGTTTCTAGCTCCGTTACAGTTTTAAGTAGATATGGTGATAATGTGTAAGCTACTGAGAATTTTGTTTTCACAAATCAGAATAGTTTCAAGAGATGTGTGTGATCAAATTTAAAGATAGACTCCATAACCCAACAGAGGAAGGCACTAGGTCTATAGTTCTCTACAAATCAGAGGGTATGTTTCCCTCGCTGGAGCCAATGTTAGTACAATATCTAGTTTTTCCAAGAATGGGGAAATTAATGAGGCTACAAGACTTGATTATGCATATTTGGGACAAAGGAAGCTAAGTTTTGAGACCTATGGACAAAGAAATAGACCTAACTAGGTTTGGAATAATGAAAAGGGGTTAAAATAGGGCCCTAGATGCTTAAATCTAGGTCAAGAACTTATCTGGAAAATGAAGAGGGATTACAATGACCCAAAGGAATTATAGATCATTGGAGGAGGAGGCATATATCCGAACCATGGGCCAATACCATAGGATAAAGGATTTGTGGGGCCCAATTTCCAAAGATATCACAGTAGAACGAAGATCAACGACTCTCATTGCACGTTGCATCATGAACATGTGGGGGTTTTAATGTCCCCTCGGTGATGTGACAATTGTTTAACTGTGGACACATGTCATCCTTTAATTATTGTTGCATATCCTAGAGAGATAGGGAAACCACCATAGGGGGTATGTGAAGTGGTTTGTGGTTTGGTATAAAACCACTCGTCGCCCCTAAGACACGATATATGCCTGGAAATTGACAATGCACCCCCATGGCGCTGACATGTCACATTAAAATTTCACACTACAGTGGATCCAAGGATTGATAGAATATGGGTGGGCCTACCAACAAGGCATTCACAGAGAGGAACCAACAACTTCCACCTGGATAAGAGGGACCCACCAAAAGTTACAAAGGACACAAATCAACAACACTAAGCTCGATGACGTGTGGCTTTCCCTTGTGCCACATAGATTCCACCTTGGACTAACACAAGGCAACCACATGTTTGTGGGGCCCTGTTGATGTCAAACATAATGTCACTCAATTTTCATGCCTTCTCCATGTTGATGTTAGTGGTAGCATAGGAAAAGTACTTCCACATTGGCATGTGTTTAGAATGTGGAATTCATCAAATGTATTCTAGCCTTGAGTTTACTTTAATTAAAAGGAATTAATTAAAGTAAAATTGTTTTTGTTAGTGAAATGAGTTATTTTAAGGAAAATTCTTAGCATACAACATGTAATCTAAATATCAAGTGAGTGTGAGAAGTAATCTCAGCTGTAGATTACTTTGGAGATTATAAATAGATTATAACCGATGATTATAAAAGAAAGGCTACGGAGAAGGAGAAGGCATTTTTGATGAGAGATAAAAGTGAGAGACTTGTGTTGAGGGATTCGACCTTTTGATGAGAGATAAAAGTGAGAGACTTGTGTTGAGGGATTCGACATAGTCAAGACTTGTGTGAGATGCACTTGTGAGAGACTTTGGTGAGAGACCAAGGTTGAGGATTAAAAAGGAATTTTTCTAGTGAGAGGAGTGTAGAAGAAAAGAAGGATTTTTTCTTACATGAGAGTGAGGAGATATCACGGATTGGGTGAAGAGATTTCATCCAAGTATTGATTAAGAGAGGGTTGGATCACAAAGGACCGTGATTTAGAGTAGAGGTATCCACAATTGGTTTTAAGAGGATAAAAGATAGAGGAAAAGGGTATTCTATACAAAAGTGTTTGTACAATTTTTTCATACATGTACATGATTCACAGTGGAGACAATCATGTATGTATGCGGGTCAAGTGATGGAGAATACCGTATACCTTGAAAAGTGTGTCATTCGGGGGTCGTACAATAGAGAATACTTGTCTAGGTTTGTCTATAGTTGTATTTCTCTTAGTGGGTCATTTTCCCTGTTATGGGAGCCCCGATTTGACCTAAATAAAAGCATCTTGGATCTGATTTCACCTTTAGTATTTTTCTAGGGGTATTTTACCTAAAAAATTGGTGTCTTGTGTGTGACATTTGGGTTTCCTAGTTTATTCTTCTGCTACATGTTTAGTTTATTACTCAATTGTTCTTTTAGTATATAAAGTGATTTTATAGGTGGAGAAGGACTTCCATCTAGAGATCAGGTCAAGGAGAAGAGAAAACAGAGGATCACGTTGGTGGGTTCTAGCCAGAGGAAACCACATGAAAGTGTAGCACCATACAAAATTTTCCATACATGTATGCGGGTTTCATTGGAGACAATCACGTACATATGCAGGTTTAGTGAATGAAAGTCACGTACACCTTGAAAAGTGTGCAGTTCTGGGCCGTACAGTAGACCAAACTTTTCCAGGTTTTTTTGCAGTTGCATTTCTCTTAGTGGGTCATTATCCCAATTACGGGAGCCCTGATTTTAGCATAATAAAATCATTCTCAACACTGATTTTCCCTCCAGGGTTTTTCCAGGGGTATCTACCAAAAAATATTGGTGTTTATGTGTGCTTGATTTGGTTTCCTTGTTTATGCTTTCGTTGCATGTTTAGTTTATTACTCAATTGTTCTTTTAGTATATAAAGTGATTTTATTTTGAGCTAACTGTCAGGTGTTGAGTAGAGTGGTGAAATATCAACATGGTTTTTGAGAAAACCAAGGGTTTATTCCATGAGGTATTATTTTCAAAATGGTATCAAAGCAAGGTTTCCATGAAGGGAGGAAACCAAGAGCATAGATCTCAGTAGTTGCAATAAGATCTATAATCAAGAGACAAAAAATCGATGGATGAATTTCGGGGTAACAATAGTATAGAGGCAAAAAAATGGTTTTTTCAGGTGTATGGAGGTGTATGCGGATCGCAGTGGTGAAATTCACATACATACATGGATCATAGTGGTGGTAGTCACATACATATGGGAGTTGCAGTGACAACAGTCATATACAGGGCCATACATGATCAATAGAGAGGCAATTTCAGTAGGGTGGTTTGTTGAGCAATGGAAAGAGGTTAGGAAGTCAACAAGGATATCTCATATAGATGGATAAGGAATTTCATATAGATAAATGAATCACATGAGATCACATAGGAGAAAATAAGGACTTTTTCTCATGTGCATGTGTCATCCACTTAGGAGAAAAGATGAACTTTTTCTCAAGTGCTTGAGCCACGAAGGACAATGAATCAAGGGTATATTAGATGGGTGAAGAAGGAAGTTCATATAGAGATCATAGGATGACATATCTATTGGATTCAGTGACTCATAGATATAGAAAAGAAGGAATTTTACTCAAGGAGATCTCAGAAAGGGGTGAATAAGTAATTTCACCTAGAGATCTAATCAGTCCAAAGGAGAAGAGAAGTTGCAGGAGAAACCATAATAACATCATGAGAAACAGATAGATTTGGTAGTAAGGACATATCTGAGTAGAAAAGGAGTTGTAGGTACAATATCATACAATAGCAGCAGAGGTTCCCAATTGCAAGTGTTGAGTATTTCTCAGTGGACAGAAGACACACATAGAATGAGTTAGTTATATTTCATTGAGTGTATGGAGAAGGACTTTCATACAAGTGTGTAAGGAAGGGTTCAAGGAAAGGAACAAAGGGGAAATAAGGGAAATACTAGTCAACCAACAAGATGAAAGGACTAATCTTGAGGTTTGTAGGGCTTGGATAATTATTGATTTATATTTCTCGGGTGAACCATCCCAAGATGGAAGCCTGTAAAAGGATCCAAGGGGATATTGGATCATGGATCAATATCAGTGGAAAATACCAAGGAGAAGGAGGCTCTAAAGGTTGATATTCTCAAAGGGATTCAACCTTCAAGTTCAAGTGGAAAGGATAAACCTTCTAAGTATGTCAAGAAGGAGTCATGGTACGAGATGGCCATGTAGGATTATCAGGAGCAAGAGGCTTATAGGATCATGTTGAGAGGAAGTGAGTCTTCAGAGATAGGTCAGATCATGATGGAAGGGGAAACTTCTGTGTCAGAGGGAGCAACCAATCCGGTGGATTGGAGAGGAGGCATGGTAGTAGATTTGGTAGAAAATATGTATCCAACTCAAGGGTGGAGAAGTACCTTCCTCGCTAAGAGGGAATGTTGATGTTATTGGTAGAATTAGACATCTACTTACACATTGGCATGTGTCTATCATGTGGAATTCATCGAAAGTAATATAGTACTGATTCTACTTTAGTTAAAAGGAGTTAATTAAAGTAAATGCATTTTTATTAGTGAATTGAGTCATTTTAAGGAACATTCTTATCATGCAACATGTAATATAAATCTCAAGTGAGTGTGAGAATTAATCTCAGTCATAGATCAATTTGGAGATTATAAATAGATTATAATTCATAATTATAAAAGCAAGGCTAGGGAGAAAGAGAATACAATTTTTATGAGAGATAAAAGTGAGAGACTTGTGTTGAGGGATTTGACATAGTTAGGAATTGTGTGAGATGCACTTGTGAGATACTTTGGTGAGAGACCAAGGTTGAGGATAGCAAAGAATAACTTTTTCTAGTGAGAGCAGTGTAGAAGCAAAGAATGACTTTTTCTTACATGAGAGTGAGGAGATATCATATGTTGGGTGAAGAGATTTCATCCAAGTATTGATGTAGAGAGGGTTGGATTAAAAAGGACCATGATTCAAGATCTTGGATAGGTAGAGAAGGAATTTCATCTAGAGATCATACAGGTCAAGGAGGAGAGAGAGCAGAGGTAGTCATAGGTGGATTTCATAGGATATAAGCCAGAGGAAAAGGGTGTGTTGTACATAGGTTTTTGTATGGGTTTTTCGTACATGTACACAATTCACAATGGATAAAGTCTTATATGTACGTGGGTTAGCTTAAGGCGAATCACATATACCTCGAAAAGCATGTTGTTTAGGGGTTGTACGACAAAGAAGACTTGGTTAGGTTTGTCTGTAGTTGTATTTCTCTTAGTGGTCCATTTTCCCTATTACGAGAGCCTTGACTTGACCTTAATAAAAAAATCTTGGAACTAGTTTTCCCTCCGGGTTTTTCCATCGGTAGTTTACTCGAAAATATTGGTGTCTTATGTGTGGGATTTTGGTTTCCTAGTTTATGCTTTTGTTTCATTTTTAATTGATTACTTAGCTATGATTTTAGTAGATAAACTCATTTTATTTTGAGCTAACTATTGAGTATTGAGTAGAGTGGTGAAATATCAACATGGTATTTGAGCATACCAAGGGATGATTCCATGAGGGATTATTTTAAACATGCCAAATTCAAAGGTTGTCAACAATGAAATAGTGACGCATGAAAATCAAAAGTTTAAAATAGGAGAAACAATTCCCATTGGGCACAAAGAGTACCTTCTCCAAAGTGCCAATTCATATGCTTGAGCTTTCAAACAAATTGCAATAGCATCCTCCTGCATAGATTCGAATGGTCAATAGGTAACCCAAGAACTCGTATAGTCCCCAAATTCATTTCTACAATTAATTTCTATCATTAAGCGGGTAAAATGGCCATTGTCACAAACCCTAGTAAGCCTCAGTCATCCAAGAAGTCTAAAATAGTTGATGGTCCCTTAATTTATAGAGATAATGGTATCTTTGACCCGGCCTTATCATTTCCTGACTTATTCCCAATCTTTCATAATGCCCAAAGCAATGATAATAATGACCAGGATTACTTACACTATTGGGAATCGAACTTGGTTCGATTCAGTTTCCCGCAAACTTTTAATTTCCCTAAACTTGTCCTCTGGTGTGCAAACAATTACCAATATAATGAAGGAAAATTTATTTCCATGGATGGATATAAATTTATTTGTACCATCTCACGAGATTCCTTGGCCCAAGTGCTCTGTTTCCCTGAAGTTTGTTACGAAAACTTAGAAGAACATACCCTAGAGAAAAAATATCAAGAAATGTCTCAGTATAATAAAGAAAGACTCTTAGGTAATCTTCTAGCCCCTAATACTCCATTACCAAATACTCCACCTCTGTTCAAATATGACATGTTCCCTAAAAATACCATAAAATCCTTTGGCCTTATCTACCGAATCCTAGGTTATGAACATGATAGGGTATTTGATGAGGCTATCATTTTCCTCTTCTCTCTTTTTTGGCCCTCAAAATCCATGACTCTCCCTATGTTTGATTACTTCTAGCTCCTGGAGGAATTCATGCAGGATCAATTGGAAAAGTTTCATAGTAATAGGTCCTTTAGATACCAATCCTACCTCGTATATCTCATCTTGTCCCAGAATCACCCCTACTTTGAAGCTTGGGGAGTTAAGATTGCATATGAGGCTGGAAGGATGAAACCAATCACTAAATGGACTTAGGAGATGAGGATGAAATTACAAACTAGAGGTTTCATCCTCTATGTAAGAAAATAAATGAATGTTATATATACCGTGATACATGGCAATCCACTTCCCATAATCATCCCTGATATGAGGCATATTTTACAAATCATCAAATATTCTAGGACATGAGATTGGTACCAAAACAATATCATAACATCATTAGGGTGTATGGTTTTGAGCAATAACCATTCAATCTCCCTAGTTTATTAACACCAAGGATCATGGCCTTGGAATATGTCAGATAGAGCTTGATGTCTGATCACTTCTTATTTTCCCAACACATAAAATCTATTACCTTCACATTTCCACAAGAGGTTGGCCACTTTTTTATTCAACAAAGAACAACTTTTGTTGCAGTTGAATAAAGAATTAATAGTTTTATTTTGAGAAAGGGGAAGGCAGGGTATATGATCCCCATATTTTCATCTCTACAAGGAAGTCAACATACAAGCATCATCCTATTGTGTTGGTAGAAAATATTGCCAACCTATATTCTTAGGAAGGGTCAAGTATATCCTAGGAAATGTGACCCCCAATCAAGTTTCCTCATCATCTCAAGCCAACAAAATCCAAACTACCCATCCTATAAAAAGTTCATTGAACTCAGAAATGCAGTTAGGAATGGATGTAGATGGTTAGTGAAATAAAATTCATAAAGGGGATGAGGAGGTGGAAACATAGGATAGTGTGACAGTCATTGAACTCAGAAATGCAGTTAGGAATGGATGTAGATGGTTAGTGAAATAAAATTCATAAAGGGGATGAGGAGGTGGAAACATAGGATAGTGTGACAGGAAGCCTAGATAAAGGGAAAGGTGTGTTGTAAATACTCCAATGGGAGAGTAAGAATGAGGGAACATCCTTAACTACTGAACATCTCTCCTCATCCATGATATTAGTAGGAGTCATCAAGCAAACAACTTCTAGTGGGGAAGCAATAGAGAAAAAACCTTCCTTATTCTCTCACTACCTGGATATCAAAATGAATAATAGAGATATGAAAAAAGAGATGTACCCCCAAGAAGTTGGAAAGATATCCCAAAAAAAGTTTCTAACAAGAATGGATTATCAACAAGGCACCTTCAATAATTGGCCTTGTTGGAATCTAAAGTGCCAAAACCCCTTTCCCAAACAAATTACAAGGCAACTTAGATTAATCTCACTGACATCATTGAAGTGAATCTTCATAAAAGTGACATGATACACAAAGGGTTAATTCAATCCTCTTATAGTGAAAGGAAGATGAGGGAAATGGTGCAAAATATTAACAAACAAGCAAAGAAAGAGAAAGTTTGCACCAAGGAAAACCAAGAAAGGATAGTGTATCTTGAAAGAAGATCATAGCTCTAGGTATAGACCCTAAATAACCCACTACTATGGGAGAATTGGTGAAATGGAAGGAGACTGAAATCAAGGTATTGAGAAAGATATTAAACCTCCTTGGGGCCCAACATGTGCAAGCCCCAAAACTACAGGCCAACCATGAGGAAAAAGAGCATCTTTATCACGAGCTAGTTGAAAGAAAAAAGGCCAATACGAGGTTGCACAATGAGAATGAGATGTTACAAGAAGAAAATGATACTCTCATAAACCAATAGGCTTATCTAATCCAAACAGTGAAGTCAAGGACAAAGCAAGCTACCTTGGAGGAGGGACAAGCAAGTGATTTGGCCCTATTTAATCTATTTTCTATATGAACCCAGTTTATGTAATTAAAAAGGAAAGGGAGAAGAAAAGAATATGGAAGAGTCATATGAATACTCCTCCTATAAACGACACCCTAATTGGTCCATAACTCATAATAAAGTATGAACCCACAATTGTGACCTTTACCATGACCACCTTGTTGACGAGCGAAATTGACTGCTCGTCAACTGGAGGAGTGAATCCGGTCCGGGGTTGTCTAAATAACCCAATCCGTTTGGATTAATCAACTCCGATGGGTTTAGAGGCTCCATTAGCCGATCTAAGTCATACAAAAGTGAAAAGACAAAACTAAAGAAACTAACTAAATAAAAAAAAAAAACAGCGGCTGGAAACTATATACAGCCTAAAGTATATTCATTGTTTACTAACTAATAAAATAGTAGTTCTACTTATTTAATATACAGTGTATCAATATGATTCAATCTCTATTGTATGTACAGTATTCACAAAATGCAAATTTTGATCGAAAT
>CBVK0100357416.1:0-12801 GCA_900067695.1 Picea abies
ATTCTCTTGGGTGGTACAAGTTGGGTGGAAGAGAGTTGGGTACTTGGATTTTTGTGGGTGTTGGGAAACTTGTGAGAGCTTGAAAGCTGATTGGTTTGGGAACCCAAGTACACTCTAGAACTGTCCTTGTGGATTCATAGCTTTGGCTTGGGGGTGACACTATTGTTGAAATTGGGAACAATAGTGTCTATGGTTGGGTGGAACGTCCTTGGTCTACAGCTAGTTGGTCTCATATTTCATAAAGATAAGTGTTCCCTGTTATGATATCATTTTCATGTATATGAATGTATTTCCTTTGTATATTTAATTATCGTTAATTGAATCTTTATACTATGCATGCTTGATGACTATTGTTGTGCATGTCGTTAAAGTCTTTCCTTTTATGCATCCTTAAATTTTAAAAAGGTATCATTAAGAGAAAGAATTCCAAGGGTGGGCTTGTAGGTAGCGTACCCCGGCCTGTGGGTGGTTCGGTATGTTACACTCATCATGAGATATATTCCCTCTTTAGCTTCTTTTTCTTTCATCTCTGCCTCCACATTCCTCTTATGCACCTCCGAAATGTGAGCTTCTCTAAATATTTCATTCTTATTTTTAGTACACTCCCAAGACATGTGCCATGTTTTCCCGCAAGAATAACACTTTATGTCTCCTCCTCTGCCTCTTCCTATACCTCTTGGAAAAGGGGTCCTTCCTCTAGAGTATCCTCCTCTAGAAATTCCCCCTCTATTTTTCTAACTGTTAAACCCTCCAGCTTCTCCCCTTGATTTCTAGAACTTTTCTTTGGTGCTTCCTTTTCCTCTGTTAGGAACCATTCCCCTATTCCTATGACTCTGATTCCTTGTCAATTTTTCTTCTTATTTTAGAGATACCTGATATAAATCTTTTATAATCCTCATCATGTTGGCTATAATGGCTAACCTAGGTTCTAACTATAGGATTACCAACTTCCTTTCTACCATCGTCCCTTCTGGATACCAAAAGGAAACACAGCGCACAAAGTGCACTGCATAGTCTCACTGGAGATGGCTTCAATGGTAGTCGTAGGAATAATTTGTCTGAAACCATGGGATGGGATGTGTTTCTCTCTTAGGTCCATTATATTTACTTAGTTTTTATCCCTCGAATATCCATTCATGATGCTACTCTAGCAGGATCCTAGTGTTGATCAGTGACACACTACTCCAACCGGATTCCATAAACCATTATACCATCATATACCAAATGACATATATTATTTTATTGTAACATAATATCTATATATGCATACTAAATATGAAATTCATCCATTAGTGTTTTTTTACAGAGTCCATTAGTTTATCCTTAGTGCACAATATTAATTCTTTTATCATTAAACATGTTCAACATAAACTCATTAAAGAAAATATAATCAAAAAGACTGCACACATACACACATAACCCAGATATACCATGGTTCACCCCATCCTAGGGCTACATCCACAAATACAAGTCACTTCATCTCTTTATTATTCTTCATGAAAAATATAGTGTCACACACTGTACATTTCTTCCTCCATTACAATCAATCTCCACATATCGCAATAGTCCTCACAAAACTAAGAACTTATAACCAATCTACCATTTGACTGCCTAACTGACTAACTCACTAACTCCTTCCACAATCCTAATGCATCCTACTTATACAAAACATGGGACAAATCCCTTACAAAAACCCTAACCCTAAGTGGATTAGGTTTGTCCACTTTCTACTGACTCAATCTCGGTTGGTCCACGATCCAACTATTCTCCAAGTTGGTGCTTGTCCACTTTCCAAATTCTCTACAACAATTTTTCCACTTTGTAATTGATTTTCCTTGACACTAGTTTACCTCTATTTCTAGCGTTTCTTTTACTCTATTTCTATCGCGCTCCCCATTTTTCGGCACTTCCTTGATTCTTTCAAAACTTCCTTGATTTTATTCCAAAATTGGCATGCGCTAACATGCCCCCAACACTAACATCATGACTCGTCCCAAGTCACTCACTGACTTCTGCATATTTTACTGCCTGTGGCAATGCTTCATACATATGTGTTTCTTGCTGGAATTTCTCCTGAGCCTGGTTTCTTTTCTCTGCCATGGCTTCTATCATCTGCACGGTGCCTAGAGGTTTCAATATTTCTCCTCCCTCCAAGTCTATCTTCTCTACCCTTGATTTTGTTGTGTCGATCTCCATGACTAGTTGTTCAACCTTTTCCTGCAGAGGCTCCAACTGAGCCTGCCTTTCAATCTTTTCTTCCAGCACTACCCTTTTTTTTTATTGCAGACTCTTCATTTATGCATTTGTCTTAATATTTTCTGGCAGTGAAATTGTCTTATGTCTCTATTTAAATTCTACCATTGATGTGTGGACCCTATCTTCCTTTCCTTGCAACTCCTGCAAGCTTCCATCTTCTTTTAATTGTGTCCATAGTTGGCCACTTTCTTCCAACAACTCTGTCATTTTATGTATAATAGTATACGCTATATTCTTTGCAGATTCTATTGCATCTTTCTCTCACTGCGCTCTTACTTTTGGAAGAGTCGTGGGTATTTCATGCTCCTCCAGATCCTTTATTTGGTCCTTGTACTTCTCCAAGGTCTGCGCTATTTTCCTCATCTTCTCCTCAGAAGATACTTCCTATGAATCTTCGTTATCCGGGATGGTTTGGAATATTTCACTAATGTACTTGTCCATCTCTTCCAATTTCTATTGTGCTATATTCTTCTCATATTATTCTTGGCTAATTGATTCCTTCAATGAGATGTTATCTTCCTAGGCTATCTATATATTTTTTGCATCCGACCTTTCCCTGGACTGAATTTCCTGTGTGACAATAATATGTAGTTTGTACAACACCTTTTTTAGAATCTTGAACATTGCTAAGTCCAATGTCTCTATCTCCTTTAGGGGATTTTGTGTTTCTTCCTCATCAATATACAACATATTAGGTGTTATAATAAAGTTTACTCTCCCCTACACCATGATCTGGACTGTTTCACTTGCTGGCACTCCTTACATAGTCTTTGTTGGTGTGTCTTTATATTGTTTCTCTACACTTATCTTTAACTCTTCCAGCGTATTTTTTACCTCCTGCACCACCTCAAAAATCAAAGCCCTATGCTTCACGGGATTTTCCCAAACCTATGATAGTTGATCTTCAATTGTTGTGGATACTAGTTCAACATCATCTGTTGTCAGTGATGTATGAGGTGGTGTTCTATGGGCCTGTGCCTTCTCCCTGGAGCCACTTTATTGCTCCCATGTTCTCTTCTTTTGGGCATCTGATGGCTCAGATGTTTCTAGCATCTGTGTATCCATTCCTGTCCCCTACCCAATTTATTACTCCGTAGGTATATCATGTGTCTTTTTCCTTTCTTCTTCTACGTGCACATATTTTTTTGTATCTCTCGGTGTCTACTCTGTGCGCAATAGATCCTATGTGGAACCACCCTGTCATTTCTTCTACATCCTGTGTTTCTTTTGAGTTGGCTTGATTCCACCTGCTGGACCTTATGTTGTCTTATTCTTCTTGCTGGCACCATTTATGCTTGTCTTCTACACGGAGACTATTTTTTCCTACATCTTATTATGTACTATTAGCACTGTCTATGGAATTACTAGAACCTTCCATTCATCAGCCCACTCTTGGACCTCCATTTGTATATCCCACATCGTCGCGCAACAACCCAGTTGTAGCCACTCCTTGGTTGGATCCCTATTCACCTGCAACCACATGTTATGGCACGTTGCCTGAAAGTTGGAAATCTATCCAAACTCTTGGACTATCTCTGGTGAAATCCTCCACATGTTGGATAAGTGGTTCTGGAACTCTGAAAGGTATAGATCAAATACATCATTGTTCACCTTCTTTGTATTCGGGTATGTTCTACTCCTTAATGAAGGGCACCGATATGCTCCACACTTTCCTAATCTATGAGGAACATACCACTCGTCGAATCTTTCCAACCTATAAGTGCAATGAGGATGAGTAACCATGAGTAGTGGAACTCAATGCCCCAATCCTATGTATCCTTATAGTCTTCCAGGAAAGAATTGAGTAAATAAGGGACCCATATCATTGAGCTCCCCTTTACACATTGCATTGCAGCCTGTCCCACTTCTGATGGTACTTCTTCCTTCCTACATTTGCACATTAATTTGCACCCTATCAGCCTTGTATCAAATCTCGTGGTGGGATCATTTATGTCGTTGATCCTGATTCCCCTATTTCCTCTATTCATGCAATATTTCACCTTGATTTCATCGGAGATGACATTTGCCTTAGTTTTATCCTCTAGATATTTCTCTGGCTTCTCCCCATTCGTGGGTAGCCCAATAATAATTGCAATCAAATCCACATCAATAGAAAATGTCCTATCCATCCATAAAACACCTCCATGCACCATTTCTAGGAGTTTTTTCACACATCCATTGATATGCTTATTGTGCCCAAAGTGTGGTATATATAGCAAATTCATAATCCCTATGTTGTAGATCCCCAAGATCAATTGCTCATATTCCAATAGTGGTGTACCTGATGGGCCCTCTCCTTTATATTCCATATAATTGTGTTGCACCAAATGTGGGAATTTAACGATGTCATCTACGTCGTGGTATGAGTAATTCATATTGTTTACTCCTCCTATCATTGCATCGACTTCTTTTACTCCCTCTGGGATTTTTGGCATTATTATCTCCAACTCCACCTATGTTTGCAATATGCCTTGCACACTTATTTTATCCTGAGATTCCTTTTTCTCTCACAGGGATGATTCCCTGACCTATGGTATGCCCTCTTGCTCTATTTCTTGTTCTTCTTCCGACCCCAGACCCTCTTTCACTGAACCCATGTTGTGTTCTTCTTGTTGTATCCCTTTCCCTCTCAACACATTGGACTCTATCCTTTCTGCGTCTTCCTCGGGTTGCCCCACCTCCTGTTATGGGTTTTGTTCCTCCTCCACTTGTGTTCTAGTTGGCTCATATTATGGCATATGGATTTCATCCACATAAACGTTTGTAGCCATGTCTTGTGTCCCTATTTTCACCACCTGAGTGATGTTTCTTGTTTTTCAACCAGCCCTACTCGACTCTCTAACTCGCAATAGCAATGTCTTGCTAAAATCTAGACTCTTGGGCTATGAATTTCAATGTGATGTCAAGAACTCTCACTCTTTCATGATTAGGTTTCTCTCTTCACTCTTCTCCTTAGAAAAAACACAAATGAATGCATTTCCCCCTTTTTTTGACTTTATAGCATGATGACATACTGACAGTTGTTCCACACTAACAATTTTCACTTTTTCACTTTTTCCTGCGTCCTACACTTTTGTATATGTCAACTACTTTCCAATGCATGGTGTCTTCAACATCGGTTTTTCTGCGGCGCATTGTTAATGATAACAATTTTATTACATCAAAAACTCTAATATTCTCCTATGTTTTTGTCATTTTGTTACATTTCTTCTTTTTATGGATTTTTTTCTTTTTCTTCTGACATATACTATATAAAATATGTACAATCATACTTTATATATATGTTTTTACCTCAGGTTGTTAGGTCGATTGTCTTGTTACATCTTCAGTTGATTGCCATTCACCAGTCCTCTCAGATTCTTCCCTGCAAGATATTTCAAATGCATAACACCTCCATCTGTGATGGCCTCTACTTGATAAGGCCCTAACCAGTGCATCTTGAACTTCCCAGGGTGTTGTAAATAAATGTTGTGATAAAGGATAACTATATCTCCTTCCTTAAATATTTTCTTCTTTATGTGTCTATCATGCAAAGATTTTTCCTTCGCTTTTTGTACCTCCTATTGAAATCCCGCTAAAATTTTGTCTTCTTCCATCTCCATCAACTTATCCAATATTTTTTGCGCAACACCTTCTTCTGTCATGTTGGTGATTGCTACAATGCGTAGACTAGGTACTAAATAATCCAATGGAACCACTCCTTCCTTCCTATACACCAGTCTAAATGGTGTATGTCCTCTAATATTCTTGCATGTAGTCTTATAATCCCATATTATTGTTGATACCTTCAAATCCCAATCATCCCTATTCACATTGAAAATATTTGTCAATGCATTTTCTAGAATCTTGTTAAAAGATTCTACTCTACCATTTGCCTGGGGATGGTAAGGTGTGCTCTTTTGATGATGTATCTCAAATTATTCGGTCATATCTCTGATTGTACTGTTAATAAAATGACTACCTTGATCACTCAACAAAATTTTTGTCATCCAAATCTGGTCACCGCATTCTCAAACAGAAATTGCGTTGCAATCTTTTATTAGGGTTGCTTCTACCCATCTGGTTAAGTATTTTGTCAAAGTGGTGATGTATCTTTCTCTTGACCTCCTTGTTGGTGGTTTAATGGGTCCAATGAAATACATAACTCATTTATCAAATACCTATAAAGTTACTTGGGTCATAAGTGGCATTTTATCCCTTCTGAATGGTTTTCCCACCCTCTGACAGACATCACAGGTCTGACAGTATTCATTTGTGTCCTTATGTACTGTAGGCCACCATAGTATTGTGTGAAGCACCTTCTGTGTTGTATTATTTCCTTCATAGTTCCCTCCATCTATGCCTTCATGTGCTTTTTCTAAAACCATGGAGCATTCATGCTCCATCACACATCTTCTCAGAATTCCATCTATGCCTAACTTGTATAAATGACTTACAATCAACCGATAGTTTGCAGTGCGCACTACCAACTATTTTTTTTGTGTGACAATAAATTACTTGGGAGACATTCCTGTGCACAATAATCCAACAATGTCATCAAAATAATCATCAACAATCTAAACATAAAATAAGTTAGCATTGGGAAAATTCTCCTCCAAGTTCTTTGGCTCTTCTCCATTAGTACTTATTGATAGATGATTTTCTCCTGCAGTCAACTTCCCTGGTTTCACTTTGATTTAAAAACCATATTCCTAAAACAATAAAATCCATCTACATATCCTCCCCCCCAACACTGGCTTGTTAACTAGATACTTCAAAGTGGAATGATTTGTAAACATATTAAAATGTTGACCCAATAAATAATTTTTGAAATTTTGTAGGGCATATACCATAACCAGACCTTCCCTTTCTGTAGTATTATAGTTTTTCTCTTACTCAAAAAGATTTCTAATATAAAATGATATTGGATGATCAATGTCTCCTTCACCTGTTTGTGCCAAAAGTGCTCCAAGTTCAATGTATGAAGCGTCCACATGTAGAGGAAATTCTTTTTTGCAATCTGGAAATATCAAAATTGGTGTTGTCACCATCTTCTCTTTCAGTATGTCCAAGCTCTCTTAGCATTCATCATTCCACTGAAACCTTATGTCTTTCTTCAATATATTCTCCATGGGTGCAGTAATCTTTGCATATCCCTTTATGAATTTCCTATAGTACCCTTTGTGGCCCAATGTTGCTCTCAACTGGCGCACTAACTTTGGTAGTGGTAAATTAACAATAACAACAATCTTTGCAGGGTCTACTATCAAGCTATGTTTTCATACAATTTGCCCAAGTAAGATTTCAAATGGTGCATTGAATATATGATTCTTAATGTTCAATGATATCTGACATTGCCTACATCTTTCTAACATTAATCTCAAAATTTCCACATGGTTCTTCATTAAACTGAATATTGTCCAATCATCTAGATAAACCTGTAAAAATTTATGTATAAAATCCTTTAATGTATCTAGTACTACTCAAAAAAATATTGTTATTGCATTCTTTAAACCAAATGGAATTATTTTGTACCAAATGTAGTTTTGTACCTGTCCTCCGGAGAAATTTTGATCTGATGGTAACCTGAAAATCCATTTGTGAAAGAGTACACTTCTTGTTGTCCTACATTCTCTAAGACCTTGTTAAGAACCAAACATCAATATAGCATAGAAAAACCTCAAGAAAACTAATATGCCCTAATTAAGTGGTAATGAGCCAATATTAGGGCTTAACAGACCTCATTTGTAAATGGAGTAGGAAAAGGATCATGCATGCATGCATCATTTAATTTCATCAGATCCACACATATCCTAATCCCTCCAGTCTTCTTTTCCTAGACCACCATCGGACTAATCCACTCTTAGTCTTCCATGGGCTCTATGATTCCTAATTCTAGAATTTTGTCAAGTTCTTCCTTAACCTTTTTCTTATAGATGGGGTTTAATATATATGGTCTATGTCTAACTGGTCTTGCCTCTGGTTTGAGGGGTATCTTCATTTCCCCAAGTTCTCTTGCTACCCCTTTCATCTCTGAAAATGTGGTTGGGAATAAGTCACTATACCCGTGCAGTAATTTAGTTGTCTCCATTGTCTCATTGTCCCAATAATATCCAATGCTGGCTATCTTGGGTTTCTCTTCAGTCCCAATATTGACCATTTTAATCTTCATAGGTGCAGTAAAATCTTTTGATTGTAACATGATTCCTTCCAACCCTCTTTCTCCTTCCCCTTCTAATATATGTATGTCACGTGGGTTGTCTTCTACTTCATCATCCTCTACAACCTGACACAGTAAACTATTTTCTCAAGTGTTTTGTTTCTATAATCTTTGTCTACTTTCACTGTATCTACCCCATACTCTTCAAATATCTTCCATTTGATCCTCTGTAATTCTAGATCCACCCATGGATTCTCACATTCAAATGCAAAAGTCCTAATAATTTTTTTTTGCATTGTGCCCCAACTTGTCATTTCTCTACACAGTTACTTCTCCTTATATCAATTACTTGGTATTCCTTCTAATGTATTAATAAAGTAATGCATCCATTCCTCTTGTGGTGCCAATCTCCAGTTAGTGATACAATCATTTATGTGATATCTTCGGTTCCCTCTTCCATCATACTTCTGTAAGGGCCTATCCTAATGACTCCTACCAAATCGTATATGCATCAGTCGCTTACACTGATACCAACCCTAAATTACCTTCTTATTTGCACCCCACCATTGTGTAGGTGTGTGCCTCAGTGTTATATCCAACACTAATGATCTTTGACTATACAAAAAATATGATTCTAACTCTGTCAGGAAGTTTTCTAAATTGTCCTCTTTAGTAAATGTGGGAAATTGTCTTACTTCTGTCCCAACACATCTTACGGCATGTGTAACTCTGGTGCACCTCCTAGTAGATACTTCATGCAATATTTGCTTCCAATTTTCTACACCAGTATCACAATCTGACATGCTAGAATTAATACTCCTCCAAATGAGTACTCCATCTACAGTTGGATTCACATAGTATTCATCTCGCGTAGTATTCCTATACAACTTGTTCACATCATCCTCTAGAACACTGTCAGGCATCGTTTCTACATATCTTTCACAATATGATGGATCTAAAGGTGCTACTACACTAAATTTCCCAACTTCATATATCATCTTTCTAGTCTTTAAATTAATTATGGCATGATTATCAAAGGCCCAATCAATTCCCAGTAGTGTTGGAAATGGTATAGACACATCCACCATATCCATGACTTCACAATATGTTATGGTGCGCACATGATCCTAAATTGATATTTTAAATAATATGGTTAAGTTTATGCATGATTTGTTTTACCATTTAGGAATTAAGAGAGAAGAAGAAGAAGATTTTTAATAGAAGAATTATCTATCCATCATAAAGAATTTAGAACAGTAAATAGACTATAAGAACAACAAACCATAATGCCAAAGATTGATAACGGAGTTCGGCACAAATTTTCCCATGTATCTGGGCCTTTAACTTCAGTGGGAGGAATCTTATTAATATTTAATTCTTAAAAACAATACCAATAAAGTCTTACATAATAGCTCCTAAAACCACCTTTCATATCTGCAACTTCTGGACAGAAACAAACATCACCAATGGTTGCAACAAGTAATTATGAGACTTTTGATTATGAACTCGGCTATGATTGGCTCGACATATTGGGATATGGAGGAACTTTTATGTTCAACTACTTGAATGAAAATACATAAGCCATATTCAGACTCCCCTCTAGATTATGAAACTTTTGAGTATAAAGTCAACCTACTTCTGAACAGGCCCTCAGGACCTCCCCTCGACACAAATCCCAATGTTGTGCCTTGTCAGATCCATACAGTCCATATAGTATCAAACTGTGTTCCAAAAAACATCTTTGTCTCGATTTCCATGCCTGGATAAATAAGCCAGACTCTGCCAAATTTAGCGACAGTTAGCCAAACTTAGCGATATTTTTCTAGATTTGGAGGATTCCCACCATATTTGGAGGAAACCACCAAACCACTTTGACCTTCTAGAAGGTTCCATGTGGAACCACCTCATTGGGCCACATGTCACCTCGTCATTGACCCGATCCACTTCAGCATGCCACGTCAGTCTGCCTAGTCAGTTGCGTCTGCCTAGTCAGTTGCCACATCATCATTCGTATAGTTCCACGTCATCGTTCGTACAATGTCATGCCATATTTCCATACAGTGCCATGTCATCATCTATACACTACCACGCCATCATCCGTATAGTGCCATTTCATCATTCGTACAACCACGTGTCACCTTCGTATAGTGCCACATGTCACTTTTTTACTGGTCCAAATCACCCCTAAAAATGCCAAAAAATGACGGACACATGGCATGTCCTGGTGCTGGCACGTGTGATGTTGATGTAAGCATGATGTATTGTTGATGTCATCATGTCATACTACTAACGTAATCTATATGGCCTTTGACAAGTTGACTTTGACCTTTGACTTTTTGCATGTTTGGGAAAAAATTCAGAATGCAATAACTTTCGCATACGGTGTCCATTTTCTGAAAAACAAAAAATATACTATTGGAATCACCACGACGATCCCTATGCAATGGTACTAGTTTCGTCTAATTTTGAGAAAGTTTAAATTTTGGCCTTCTTGGATCCATTTTGGATCATTCCTCCCCACTAAGACCTTTTGGTCTTCCAAAAGGATATTAACCAGTCATCAAGTGCGGGATAGGCCTCCCCACTTGTCCTTGGTCTTTAAAATTTGTCATGTGCACCTGTCGCATCATAATCAATTGCATAATAACCATGACAACTGAAATCATATTGTTAGCCATTTGAACTCGTTCACATATTACCGAATCCACTACCATCCATGTAGAAAACATTAGCAATGATAATATCTGAAATATGACTGAAAATGAACCAATATTTTTTCCAGGCTTGCACTACATTAACTTATCTTGAAGAAAAGTATGATTCAACTCCCATCCTACAACCATCTCATGTTCGTTCTTAATATCAATTGATTTACTTGGCACAATTATAGGTGTATTTATTGCATAAGCTTCCTTCTTTAATTGTTCCATTGTTATAAGAGATTTATTTTCTTTTATATGATGAGCATGTACAACATATTATGCCCCTTATTTAGTTAAGTGATATTGATTATGTTCCCTGTAGAAGATTGCTTTGCGATCGTATAAATAAGGGATTCCTAATACCATTCCACATGTTTCTAGTGGCACCACATCACATATTACTTCATCCACATACTTAGATGTAATTCCAAACTTTATGGTACATTGCTTTGTTATGGGAAATTTGTGATCTTTGTTTATCCAATTTAGTGAATAGGGTTTGTGATGCATCTTAGTTTTTAATCCCAATTTCTTACCCACTTCTTCTGAAATTAAGTTATAACAGACATCCCCAATGGTTGCAACAGGTAATTATGAGATTTTTTAGTATGAAATCGGCTATGATTGGCTCGACATCTTGGGCTTTGGAGGAAATTTTATGTTTGGCTACTCAGATGCAAAAATAGAATCCATATTGTGACTCCCCTTGAAATTATGCAACTTTTAGTTTAAAGTCGACCTACTTCTGATCAAGTCCTCGACACCTCCCCTCGGCACAAATCCCATTGTTGTGCCCTATCAGATCCATACAGTTCGTACAGTCTTGAACTATGTGCCAAAAAAACTCCTTTGTATCGATTTTTGTTCCCGACTAAATAAGCCATACTCCGCCAAATTTAGCAACAGTTAGCCAAACTTAGGGGGATTTCACCAGATTTGGAGGATTCCCACCATATTCGGTGGTAACCATCATATTTGGAGGAAAATGCCAAACCATTTTGACCTTCCAGAAGGTTCCACGTGTGCCTCCTCATTGGTCCATGTGTCACCTTGTCATTGGCCTGAGCCACATCAACCTACCAAGTCAGCTTCCATGTCATCATCTATACAGTGCCACATCATTGTCTGTATAGTTCCACATCATCCTTTCGTACAGTGCCATGTCATCATCCGTACAACCACATTTCACCTCCGTACAGTGCCACATGTCACTTTTGTATAGTTCCACGTGTCACTTTTTTATTGTTCCAAATCACCCCTGAAAATGCCAAAAATGACTGACATGTGGCATGTCCTGGTCCTACCATGTGTCATGCTGATATCATCATGATGTATTGTTGATTTCATCATGATGTACTACTAACGTCATCTTCCACACCAACTGTTGAAAATAATAACATCTAACATTGCAACCACTACAGCCTCGCCCCAAGCACCTTCTATCCAACAGAAGAAGGTCGACAAGGTTGCAACAAAGCGCAAATATTCCTTCTGCACACCTTCCTTTCATGTAGCTCAACTTTTTGAATATCCTTAGCTTGAAGAGGTTCATGACATACTTCCACAAACTAAGCAGTGTGGCGTGTCCAACAATACAAGCAGCTCACCAAGATGCAGATCCAGTAGACGTTTTTCCCTCTCCCTGGGGAAATCAACGCAATGGATACCATTGCTTCCTAAGGAGGGAGGATTGATCCAAGTGGA
>CBVK0100357417.1:0-12801 GCA_900067695.1 Picea abies
TAGACCAAGTAGATCTTAACTAACTCCTAAGTGTCTAAATATCCTAACACTTTATGGGCTTCTTAGAAGACTAAGATTTTTCTTTTTGCTGAGATGAAGTCTCTGTTGTACCATCCTTCATGAGAACATGTTGTTTGGCTATTGATCTAGTAAAAGCTCTTCTAGGTTTGAATTTTTCTACAACAACTGGTGGGGAAAAGGCCATATTTTTTCCTTTTAAGCTCCTTAATTTGCTTGAGGGAATCTCCATGGGAGTAGGTTCTGCCATAGGCGAAACTTCTCTATCAGGAGGTTGTGAAGGACCACCTTCTTTTTCTTCATTGAGAGCCTAGAAAAATTTATTACTCGTAGTCACCCTCTTCTTATTGCTTGAATCTGTCTACAAAATCTGCTAAACTGGGGTAGGAATTTGTCTTTTAGACTGTGGTGTAGGAGCAATATCTAACTGGAAGTTTGATGTAACTAGAATTTTTTTTTAGTCAGTATTATTCTTCTTCAAATCCTCCTGCACTAACATCTTGATCAAGCAAGAGTGAAAAACACTAGTGTCCACCTACTTAGACTTTACCTGGACTCTATCTGACATATTCCCAATGCTCCTGAAAAGATAAAAGGGAAAGTTCATGTATTCTTTCCCAGTAAAGTGTAGCAATAATCTTATATGGTATTGGTATACCATATTGAACCTCCCTTCACATGTAAAGTATCTTTGGATGAACCTGAGCATCTTGTAAAAATATTCCAGCATTTGGCTTCTGGGCACTCCTTTCGACAGGTTATCTCCTTGATACTCAGGATTAAATAATTCCTTAAAGAAAGAAGAGTTCATAGTCATGGATTTAATCCAATTCTCACCATGAGCAGGTATCTCTGTAGCTATAGAAATAGAATTCTCAGAGACTTCAAACTCTAGCATACCCACCTTAGTCTTTGTTCCACTAAAATTAAGTGCAAATTTATTAGCCACTTCAGGATGCCCTCTTTACATTCTCTGACAAAAGTTAAGGCAACCCACCCTCTGAAAGGATTCCTTGAAAAAAGGTTCAGAGTTGATGAGTTTCATATCATATGGTTCGTTCTCACAATTTCTCCCCCCTTGTGGATTTTATTGCTTTGTTAATTTTCCATGGTTTATATCTTTAAAAACATCATGTAACCTGTTATGACAATTTTATGTGAAATATATAGTAAAACAGGGGTTTTTAGGGTTTGATTGCAGAGCTGATATACTTAGAGTTAACCCATCTAAAAAACTATACACATCAATGGTATGGAGTGGGGAATATTGAAAGTGGGAGAGATAAAAGGAACAACAATTCAGTCTGAGGGAAAATGCAGAGAAGAAAAAAAAAAAACTATATAAAAATAGAGGGTTTGCAGCGCTAACACCAGTTCACAGCGCACAATTGGTGGTGTAATTCAAATGGGTTTTATGAAGGACTAAAAATGTTTTTCATGTCTGAGAGGGAACCTATAGCAACTGGTTACAACATGGGCCTTAGACAGATTTCAAATTGACAAGGGTTCGGTCAATCAAGATACATAGGATTCACAACGTCAGTTTGCAGCGCGCAATTGGTGTTACAAGGTTATAACAGATAGTTCACAGCGCAGAAATATCAGTGGGAAATATAAATTATTTGCAAAAGGGAATTGTGGAATGACCCTGAGATAACAATATTTACTAATGAGTAGGGTTTATAACACATAAATAGTGGGTTTGAGAGTTAGTAGCGCATGAACATTAACAATTTACAGTGCCAATAACACATAACAACTTTACATCCTCAATCAAACTTTAAGCAACATGCAAATCATCAAGGGGAACCTGGTATGTCTGAATACTTAGGTTGGTGCTTGTGAACCTGAGCTGGACATAGAGGGAGGCATCCAATCTTGAATAGTCTTTTAAATCATGTTCGCAGCGCTAGTCTACAATGCCAATTTTCAAATTCCAATAACGTGCTTCAAGGAAAATGTTAGAGTTTGTTCCTTTTCATAATCTTTGAAATTCAAACTGAATGAAAGCGCTGAAGAAAATGAAATCTACCATGACACCCTTCCAAAGTGAAATCATGAGAGATTAGTGCAATGAGGTACTTCTTAGTATGTTGCGAGCTTTTAGGTGAGTTGGAAGAAAATATATATGACCTCTGACTTGACCTCCAAACGGTTGGAAAATGACATAATGGAAACTTGTGTACACCTTTGAGACAAGACATATCATGATGATGATGTTTTTAGACTAAGAGTGTGACCCATGTGGACCCATATTCTCCTCATGATGATAAATAATACCATGACACTAAGGCTCTAAACCAAGACTAAATTAAGACTATTCTTATGGAAAAATCAAACAATTGAGTTATGACATGAAATATAACCCAAATCCTAAGACCTAAAAACCCTATGAATCAAAACAAGACAAAACCAAAATGTTTTGAACCCTACACATCCTATGTGCTAACACCTTCTTCTGTTCCTATTCTGGTTTCTTCTTTAGATGATGACAGTGAGGATGAAAATCCACCTCCTCCTGCTCACCTTCCTCTAGATGAGTCCTTTGAACCTGAACCAACACCATCTCCATTGCTTCCTAGATGGGTATGTTCAACACTAGAAGCAATTGGTGCTCTTGTCGATGATCTTTCAGATCAGCCTCAGACACGTTCTCAGTTCCACAACCTCTTATCTTTTGGCTCAAGTTTTAGAGACTCACGATCCAGATACATTTGCATAATCTTCAGGTCATCCAGATTGGGATACAACAATGAATGAAGAGTATCATTATTTAATGGAAAACAATACTTGGGATCTTGTACCTCTTCCAAAATGAATAAAACCTATCATATGTAAATGGGTCTACGGAACTAAGTATGCATCATATGGAAGTGTTGAAAGACACAAGGCTCAGTTAGTTGCCAAATAATTTTCCCAAGTTGAAGGAATTAAATATAATGAAACATTTTCCCATGTAGCCAAAATGAATTCCATCCGCCTTGTTCTTGCCCTTCTTGCCTCACATAAATGGGAGGCCCATCATATGGATGTTAAATCTGCCTTCTTTCATGGGTATTTGCAAGAATAAGTATGCATCATATGGAAGTGTTGAAAGACACAAGGCTCAGTTAGTTGCCAAATAATTTTCCCAAGTTGAAGGAATTAAATATAATGAAACATTTTCCCATGTAGCCAAAATGAATTCCATCCGCCTTGTTCTTGCCCTTCTTGCCTCACATAAATGGGAGGCCCATCATATGGATGTTAAATCTGCCTTCTTTCATGGGTATTTGCAAGAATAAATCTACATAGAACAACCTGCTAGCTATGTCCAGAATGACTCTAGCCTTGTTTTTCACCTTAATAAATCTCTTTATGGTCTTAAGAAAGCTCCCCGAGATTGGTATGCCAAAAGGGACAACTTTCTTATTGATACCAGATCTTCTAGATTCCATTTTGATCCTAATGTCTATACCAAAAAAGTAGAAATCCATCTCATAATACTTTTCCTTTATGTTGATGACCTTATCCTTACTAGTAGAGACTCAAAACTTTTAAACCATGTGAAAACCAACCTTAAGAAGAAATTTGAAATGGTTGACTTAGGATTTTTGCGTTATTTCCTTAGACTAAAAGTTTTACAAACCAATGAGGGAATTTTTCATTCCCATTCTAAGTATACTTGTGACCTTCTTCGTCACTTTCACATGGAATATTGTAAACCAACCCCTTCCCCCTTCCAGTATGGAGTCAAGCTTGTTTCCACCTGTACTTCTCCTAAAGTTGATGCCACCTTGTACCGTCAATTAGTTGGTAGCCTCTTATACTTGACTCATACCTGTCCTGATCTTTCTATTGTTGTTGGTATTGTTGTCCTGTATATGCTAACACCCCCTGAAAAACATTGGAAAGGAGATAAAAGGATAATTCGGTATGTCCGTGGTACAATTCAGTTCAGGATACATTACAGTTCAGGGGGGACTCCTTTATTGGTTGGTTTCACTGTTTCATATTGGGTCGACAACCCTGATGATCGAAATTCTACTATAGGTTATGTTTTCATCCTTGGTTCATGACCTGTTACTTGAGCCTGTAAGAATCAACAGGCTATTGCACTTTATTAAGCAGAAGTAGAGTATCAAGCAATAGTAAGTGCAAGTCAGGAAGTCATATGGATTCGACAGATAATTTCAAAGTTTGGATTCTAGCAGCAGCATCCGACCAGCCTTTAGTGCGACAATTACAGTGCTATCAAGATCACCAAAGACCTAGTTCAATATTAGCACAACAAACACATCGAGCTACACATGCACTTCAACAGAAGTCTCATTCATGATCAAGTTATTGAAGTGCTCATTTTCCCTACAGAAGATCAAGTTGCAGACATTTTCACAAATTCTCATACAGAAGCGAAGTTTTTAAAACTTTGATCTATGTTATGAGTTCAGAAAGTTGTCATTAAGGGGGATAGGATCTAATGCCTCCTTCATTATCCTATTGTGTCACTATTGTAAATCCTTCAATCCTATCCCAATTTGTTCTTAATGGGGAATGTTAGGATATTTAGATACTTAGGAGTTAGTTAATATCTACTTGGTCTAATGTGTCGTTAGGTAAAAGTGTGTTTCTTAGTGTGTTTCTTTAGTATGCATTAGTATGCATTTGTAGATAGGAAATCTGACGATCACGATATGTTCCTGACATAGAGTGATCTGAAAGTTCATATTCTCCTTGATCTCAACGACTACATTGATATGTGTCTTAACACCCGATTAGTCCATGATCTCTATTTAAATACCATGGAGGGTCATTTTTCGATGATCGGTTGTGAGAAACTCTCTTGTAAAATCTCTCTATAATCTTTTTCTTTTGCATTAATAAATTGCTCCAAGTGGTCGCATTGGTTGGGGTCGTGGATGTTTCCCCGTAGGGGTTTTACCACGTAAAAATATCGGTGTGTTGATCTTTGATCAAGTTGTGTGAGTGGTTACTGAAGGAGTTCATCCTCTGTTGGAATACCTGTGTTGTCAAACACGACACGGTTGTTGCAACACTCACTTTCAACACTAGTGTTACAACAATGGGAGTTGCAACACTTATTTCACCCTACCATTTACAAACTTGAAATTGAAATTTTTTGGGGTGATGTGGATTTTTTAAGGCCAAAGATTCTCCTACATTACATTTGGTGCAAGGAAAAGAAAGAAACTTCCCATCCAAGCTTACCAAATGTTCATTTAGTGTAGAAATTTCAACCTTTAAAACCTATAACTACCTCTGTGACTCATACTGCACCCTTTTGATCCCTACCACAATTCATGTGTCTCAATTTATGACTCCATGATCTCAGCTTTCAAATTGAAGCTCCAAAACCTACATACTCTAGGAATCATTCCTCAAATTCACTAACCTATCAGTTTAGTAAAGGATTGACCACATACAAAATAGGGAAAATGGATCGATGACCATTCCTCGAACATAATGTAAACAATTGAACAAATTATATGTCAAAGTTGATTTCATAGGCTCTACATTCTTTGTGACAACGATCAAGATGTTTTGTGTTGAATTTCTATAGGACTTGCGTCTCATTATTGTGACTAGATTTAAATAATTGAAGGTTTAATCCATCACAACACCACCATCTCACATTTTTCAATCTTCAATGCTTTCTCTACATACAAGCGCATGACCATAAGATTGTGGGTTCAAATTCCCTTTCTATCAAAACCAGTAACACAACACCGAAATAATGACCCCAAGAGAACAAATAATTAACTTCATCCCAATGTCGATAAGTAATAGGCGCTAAGCAATGAACATGTGAATATAAAAGGCAGCATTGGCATACATATTCAGGTATAACTCTTAGAGAATCAAAACACACAGGTACACAATGTTTGTGAATGGGTGGTTCAATCGAAACTACCCAGAAAGAGGAGAGTGATGAAACAGAGAAAACTTGACTGCAATATTATTAGATTCCCATTCAAACCATGATGCTTCAAATTCAATGATTACATCACTAGAGATGTGTTTAAATACACAGTGAGGAAGGTCAATTATGATTCTCAAAGGATGGGCTCATATCTTTCATTATTGGAAAATATTAGATCTAATTCCTAATTTATATAAATTCCAAACTAAAATTGAGAAAACAAACACCTACACAATTGAGAGAGGTTACAAGAAATTTAATTCCTCCTGTTGTTAACTTAATCATTACAATCAAAATTTAAATTTGAAAATTTTAAATAAAACCTTATGCTCTTGCATCAACATTGTTCTACAATACGAATGTATTGTTGAGTCGAGTAATTCATGGATGTATGAAATACATGGATATGAATATGTTTTTAAGAATATAAGTAATTAGTTATAAGATGACATAATAATATATAAACAATTGAGAAACAATATATGATTTTGGTTGTGGCGTCGCATTGACAATAAAATAGCTGGAAAAATGTGGGCTAGGATCAAGTTGCAATTCAATATGATGTAAATAGTTATATTGTGCGTGTTATTGGGTGCAGTGTCATGAAGTAGCCAACACATCCATGGATACTACAAAATGAATTCAACATAAAAAATTATAATCATGAACATGATAAAGCATGCTAAAATGACTACACTACTAAAAATAAATAACAAGTAATAAATACTACTAATTTATATTCATGTAGTATTTATCTAGACATATAAGTTTATCCCTAATTATATTAATAGTTTATGTTTGTCATTTATAGCTATGCCACTTTAAATGACTAAAATACTAAAAATTACTAGAATGTCAAATTTTCTAGTATTTAGCTTATAAAAAATGTCGTGACTAATTTTTTTGGTCACGTAGTCACAAATTTGTCATTTTGTACTAGTGAATAAACAAGCATGCAAATGAAGGACAAAAAACACAATGATTTGCTAAAAAAATGCAACTTAAATTACCTCTTCTCTAGGCAGTGATTTTAGATATGAAAGGATCTTAACTCGTGGGCTTCATACTTGCAAACACAACTATGTCTCCTCAATTAGAAATGGCGACCCTTGAAATATTATGGTGGTAGCTTCTATCCCTCTAGCACACATCAACTCTAACAAATAGAAATGGAAGTTCCTTGTAGGAAACACATTGCCCTCTCTCAAATGGTGGATTGATTCTTAAATGTGACAAAGATATTTCTAGAGTGCCTTCAATGCATGTATGATGCTATAATGAATTCTTCATAGCAGAAACGATTTGTCTCTTCATATAGTAACAATGTAGCAACACCTCTCATCTACACAACACCATATCTCTTCAGTCTCAACACCTTAGACTTTGATTCCTAGCTATTGTATGGTGGTTATATGATACATGAGGATCCAAGAATGCTCGCATAGGTACAGGAGGATCTAGAATGCTCACAGAGGTCCAGGAGGATCCAGAATGCTCATAGAGGTCCAGGAGGATCCAGCAAATCTCAAAAATTTTCCATCTCAAATTATTTTAAAAACGACTTCATTGTGTAGAGCTCGGTGATAGATCGGAAGACAAATTATTTTAAAAACGACTTCATTGTGTAGAGCTCGGTGATAGATTTTCAACGATGCAACAATAACCTCAAACAAAGTTCGTATGCAAAAGTTATGATTGGTCAAAGTTCAAGTCAAACCATGAAAAATTCAAAGGTCAAAGTCAATGTGACACGTGTCACCAATGAAAGAGTGACATGTGGCATGACCGTACATCCATACAGTGATGACATGGAAACATGTGGAATGTAGTTGGTGATGTGGCATGTCAAGTTGGCAGGGTGACAAAGAAATCGTACAGATGAGTTGGTTGAATTATATATTGACACGTGGCATAGGGGAGCCAATAAGAGATTGTCGGGTAACCGTAACATGAGGCACCTTTGGCGCAATGGTTAAGGAGTTTGGACACGAGGGAGGAGGTCATGGGTTCCAACCCATGGATCTCTCCTCCTTTTTTTCTTTGTTCGAACCACATGTTATAAATAGTATAGTGTGTTATATATATGTGTTGGCATATTTACTCATGGAATATAGTTCAACGACCCTCGCAGAATATGTGCATTGGTTACATGGTATACCATGTGATCATATACTATGGGTCGAGAGCTAGTCCCTCGACCCTTTTTCTTCCACCAATTATTACAATTTATAACTTAAATAAAATATTCCACATATATTGTTAAGAATCAATGTGATGGCGCAATGGAAATGGATGCTTGTATAAAGTTATGGGAGGGCATCGGTTCAACCCCCATAAACCCCTATACATTTTGATAAACATTCGCAGTCCCTCATGGACTTGTTATGGTTAATGTTTAGGCAGTCCCTCATTGGATTGTTATGGTTAGTGTTTATCAAAATGTATAGGGGTCGATAGGAGTCGAACCTATGACCTCCCATAACCTTGTACAAGCATCCATTGTGATTTCTTATCTAGGTGGATATTGGTGGTCGCCCACCTATTCCAACTGGCTCCTCTTAACAGTTTTTAGTTCAACATGTTCTTTTGTACTTCTTCATAATTGTCGGTTCTACACTTTCATGGTTGTCTGAATCCATAAACATATTCCAAGTGGAGATTGGTGGCCACCCACCTAATCCAACTGGCTTAGTTTGGAAGTCATCATGTCAATACATCTTTTTGTACTTCCAATGTCATTTTGCGTCCCTAAACAATGTTTTTTTGCTTTGCCACAATCAAACTATAGACGGAGTTAGAGTTTGATAACATAATGTGTATTTCTCAAAAATACCTTTCGAACGGGCTATCACGCGCCTAAAATGGAGGTTGTATGCAAAAGTTACGACCCCGGGAAGTTGAGGTACCAACTTACCCATCAAGGCCCACATAACTTTTGGGGTTTCATCTCCTAGGGTTAGGTTATTGCATGTCTAAGGTTTTGGAATTCATAAGTAATGTTAAAAATTCCTCTGGAGCCTCATTGTAATCATTCTACTTAGACGGATGCACGTAGCAGACACATCTCTTCTCAGAGATAGCTACCACCATTCAAGCAAGTTGTTTTTAGTTCTACAGTTTTATAGTTTCAACCTATTTCATTTATTCAATAGAAGTTATTGTTCACTGGATATATGTTGTTTCTCTTCGTATCTCTATGTTTTTTTATTCAGTCTATTAGTCATTTTGTTTCTCTCATAAATCCAGATCGGTGGTATCGGAGTGGTCTTATCTTCATTTATTTTTCTTCGTGCATGTCCCTGACAAGATATGGGTACAAAAAGTTGGGACTCGAACCAGTCAAGCCTTTGTAAGATTGGTCACGCCGAGCTCGACAACACCCCATGGGGGTCGAAAATAAATATGATGGAGCAGGATATCCTTTTAAAATTTTTCTCGAGGAATCCCCTGCACGACAAAGGAATGAAATGATGGACAACTTTGCACAAAACCTTCGGCGGTTGCCCATGGGAGAAGCATTTTCATCAAGCGGCCATACAAGCCCCTTTAAGGTACATGTAAATTTGATATTCCATTATTTGAAGGATTGATATATGAGGATGTTGTAGATAAATGGGTGAATCTGAAGAACACATGACCCACACTAAGAGGGGGGGTGAATTAGTGTGTGAACTATTCTAACTTTTTCTTCTTTCAAGTTACCAGTTAAAACATAATTGAACCCCATGGGGGTCGAAAATAAATATGATGGAGCAGGATATCCTTTTAAAATTTTTCTCGAGGAATCCCCTGCACGACAAAGGAATGAAATGATGGACAACTTTGCACAAAACCTTCGGCGGTTGCCCATGGGAGAAGCATTTTCATCAAGCGGCCATACAAGCCCCTTTAAGGTACATGTAAATTTGATATTCCATTATTTGAAGGATTGATATATGAGGATGTTGTAGATAAATGGGTGAATCTGAAGAACACATGACCCACACTAAGAGGGGGGGTGAATTAGTGTGTGAACTATTCTAACTTTTTCTTCTTTCAAGTTACCAGTTAAAACATAATTGAATAGATTAATAACAATCAAATCATAATCACAATGGACACAGAGACACCAGATGTTTGTATAAGATTTTATATAATTGATATGAACATAGTAATATGAATATATGTGAAAGAGGATTTTCTTTAGCACCAACTGAAGTAAGGAGCACCAACCCCTCGGAGAGCACCAACTCTCAGCTAAGACCCAGCTTCGCGCAAGACCCAGTTTGTTGATAGAACCCAGTCTATCCAACTAGAGTTTATTCAACTCCAGTAGTAGTGATCCATATAGAATCAACTCTATGTTATGATCAGAGGTATACCATAAAACACTCATCACCGCATTTCATCTTCTCTCTATAATTCACATTTTATTTCCTCTGATATCTTCTTGGACTCTGCTTTAGCTTTTGATATTCTATTCTAAAGTGCAGAGACTCTTTCTTCTTCCACTCTTTCATGTTTATATATTCTTCAAAACAACATGAGTGTGAAACACTGTGTCCCTTCATTTCGACCATCGCACCTCTTTGATTAATTAATCTTAATTATTGTTTATTTATTTTCGAGTGAAGGTTTTTCATAAATTGATCACAGTCATGGATCAATTTAATCCTTTATACTCTATCTCGAATCTTTGTTATTTTCACAAAGACCAAATTCTATGGAGGCACTTCCTTCAAGCCATTTCATATGACCGAGCATTACAGAACCATGAGTTTGCCGAATATAGAGACGTATAACAGTTTCCTTTTAAAACTCTTATATCATATGACCATCGGCGGTAACCAGATGCTAAGCCAAACGAGTAATTGAGCACTTTATTAAATCAATGGTTACGATTTGATATTTTGATGAGTTTGAACGACTGACGGAATTTCGGCACTTTGACCTTCGGGTCTTCATGACTTCCAATATTTCATAATTACTGATTACGATATCGCTGAAACAATCAGACGGTTTACGTTTATTTTGTGGAGATAGATCAATAGTCCTCCTTGGACCTTACACTCATCCTTTCACTACTGAATTCGATGGCTATGACTTAATCTTGCATTGAGATGGATGGTTGTCGTAATTTCATCACTTTACCCTTCGGGTTTTTGTGACTTCCATCATGTCAAATCTCCAAAGCTGTCAATATACTAACGCAAGTCCCTTTCGGAATTTAAGTGTTCAAGACTTCGGAGGTTTCAAATAAACGCTGCTCCATTTTCCTCTTGAGTGATCACTTGTTGTGTGAGTCATCAACAATGGAGTCCGCTTGTTGTCGGTTAACGTTTCCACTTACACTATCCTTCCACTGAGTAGATCGATGGTCGAGGACGCTCGTGAAGTGATTTCCATCTCGAACGTCTTGTGTCCACTTCGGGACTCCGACATTCAGGATTTTGGGACTTGGGGAAAGTACTAATGGTATATCTCCTGAAGAAAAACTCCTAGAGTGACATAAGTTACTTACGTCACTTGATGACGTGTCATGAGCCGAGTAGATTCCATGTGTCACTCTGATCTGTGATTTGCACATACCAGAAATGTTGATTCAGCTTGACACTTATCGTTATTTGACTGTGCCACGTGTCCTTGCTGACGTATACTGCAAACATGGTTTGCTTAAACGATCAGCCACATGTCCTTGTTGACATGGTATTTTGACTAACAATCATGATCCAACGGTCGTCGTATGTCCTCTAAATCCAATGGTCCTTATTTACTTTGGATTTCCAAGCTCTGGTATTTCAAATCTCAAACTGATGGGGCGTAAGTTCCTCGCTTCTTTATACCCGAAGTAAATTTTGTTCATTGATCGGGTTCTTTAGATCAACGGTTCAATCTATTATGGAATGTAGCTCTTGTAGCCTTATCCTGTCCTTCCACTTTAAAATGATCCGACGGCTGACGGGTATTGGATTTAATCCGTCGACTGATGGGTATTCGGCTAATCCAAATCTCAACCTTTTAGCCCCGCTTATCCTATCCTTCCACATTGAGATGATCTGATGGTTGTTGAGATTCTCGAAGCAGATCAACGGTCGACGATGATTGTAGAACTACAATTTACAAGTGATTTAATTTTCCTTTCAATCTCCGCAATCTATCCCTGTTGTATATTTTGCGATTGCATATCCGACAATCACAATTTAATATGACTTAAACTGGTCGTTAGTTGGATCAACCATAGTTGTACATTGTTGAAGTTGTGTGATCTAACAATCTAGATGGATTGCAGGATTGTAACTACAAAGTAGTTTAATTCTACTTTCTCTCACAGCAATTCATTCCTTCCGTTGATGGCTTGCAGATCCGACGGTCATGGTATTTCAACAGTCAACCTCTTGATCGGACAGTTGTCAAGGCTACGCTTTTCCTTCCGAGATTTGATCTCTACGTTTGCTAACCCTCCTAAGATTTTATCGTAGGAACATTTTTTATCCTATCGTGATCAACAATAATCATGAATTTCTTCTGCTACCTGATATACTGTGCAGTGCCCTCTTCCTTCTGAGCTTTGATATTCATATTGTTCGCTTCTCATGTTCACTCCTCCTCCTGAGCTTTCACTTTAAATCATGTTGTTTGACATCTTCTTCTTAACTGATATACTTGTTGACATCAATGACAATCTCATATGTGGTAATTCATCATTAAAAACAGATCATCACATCGACTGTTGACATCAATGACAATATATCCAACAATCTCCCTCTTTGTCATTGAGGGAAACGTATTAACTTCATATACAAAACTCCCTCTGTGATGATACTTTCCTCTTATGAAGTTTTCCTTTTATGAAGTTTCTCTCCCCCTTTGACATCAATGGAAAA
>CBVK0100357418.1:0-12800 GCA_900067695.1 Picea abies
CCCCCCCCCCACTCGATCCCAGCTAAGCTCCTTATGGTTGTACCTTTTACTAAGGTCCCCAAAACCCCTACACCTACAACCTAGTGCTCTAACCACTACCCTATGCCTCAAAGTACTTTCAATTCTAAGCCGCCAAGTCCTAGTTTTTCACTATGAGGCCTACATAATCTTAACTGGAACAAATCTTGAGGGACCAACCATGACCACAACCTCAATCATGGCTGCAGTTAGAAATGTGTTAGACAAAGAAGACAAAGAATTCCCTACGAATATTATGTACCTAAATTATCCCCCTTAACCCCCTAAATTATGAGAAAAATCATGAATGGAATGAATCCCGTATACAAATTTTATATGGAAGGGAAAATCAAGGCACGTGCTAAAAGTGTCATTAAAAATGAAAAAGACAGTTATTGTTGGCTCTCTCCCTCCCTCCCCTTCTCTCCCTATCCCCCTCCATGCATAAGAACCTACCTCCACTTCGGCCCTAGACCCATCTAATCCTAGGACCCCACCTATACCTAACCCAACTTAACCCCCCCACACACCTGATCCCAACTAAGCTCCTTATGGTTGTACCTCTTCTTAGGGTCCCCACAACCCCTAAACCTTCAACTTAGTGCTTTAACCACTACCCTATGCCTCAAATAACTTTCAACTATAATCCCCTAGGTCCCAATTGTTCACCATGGGGCCTACGTAATCTTAAGTGTGACAAAAATATTGAGAGACCAACCATGACCACAACCTCAATCATGGTTGCAGTTAGATGTCTTAGATGAAGAAGATGAAGAAATTGAGGTAGATTTAGATGACAATGTTCTTGATGTTTCATATCGAAGATGAAATTGTCAATTGATGATGATGTTGTTATTGCCAATCCTTTCAACATTGATTATGAACCAGATGATACAGATGTGGAGTTGGATGAAGAAGATGAACAATGATATTGAATTGTTGAAATGTAGGTCGAGGTATGTGATTTTAAATCTTCTATGATTAATTATATTTAAAGTATTTTCTTATATGGTTTAATTATGTGTTGTTAAGTTTTATGCCATTTTCTATGGTTGGTAAGAAGTCATTGACCTATTTCTCGCATAGCCCACTGACAAAGAAAATATTTATGGGGGATTTGGACATGGTTTAGGTTTAGGGATTAGGAGTTAGGGATTGAGGGGTTAGGGGGTTTAGGGGTTAAGAGGCTTATATATAACTATATAACACATATTATATACAAATATGAGTTTAAATTATATTGCAAACAAAAAAAAATAAAAAGTGAACAAGAAGTAAAACAAATAAAAAATATACAATTCAAACATAAAAAAACACTATGGCGCCAAACCCCGACCAAATAAACCCTCTCCCAAACCGACTGACCAGTGCATTGTTCGACCCCACCTACTAGTAAGGAGAGTGTGCAGAGGAGAAACCCACTAAAATTTGCACGGATTGACCCCACCTACCAATACATAGTGTGTGCATAGGACCAACCCACTAACATTTGTATTGGATCGACACCTTGCAGTAAGGAGAGTGTGCAGAGGAGTAGACCAGTACAATGAGAGACCGACCCCAACTGTACGTCAAAGGGATTGACCCCACATTGTCATTGATATGTAGCCTTGTTGTTGATGTAGATAGAGAATATATATCATGTATTTATTTGTTCCATATTAATGGTTTACGATGGTTTTGTTTGAGTTCCATTCACTTCAATTTTACCTTGTCATTCACTTGTTAGTTTAGGTTTGATGCCCTACATACTACATCACTTTTCCATATTTATGTATGAAAAATAGAGAAAAAATGGAGTTTGAAATGAAAATTCAACAGACACGATCGAACTATTCATATAGATCCAATATTGATGGTCTCAACTTATTTCGGTCGGTGAAAATGCATGCGGGGTAACAAGGGGTCGGAGGCCTAAATTCTAAACCATTGTATTAACGAGTGATAATGTGTCATAACCTTATTTATTTCGATACGCAGGGGTGGTATTATGAAACCACTTTAACTCACCCCTAAAATACATGAATTGATGACAGGTGCCACAATGATGTAGGCCAAATAAAAACGGTGTCAGGTCGAAGTAATCCAAAGATTTTTTTTTAAATATTAAAACAATTACCCTCAAAGCAAATGAGGTAAACGCACACAGTAAACATTGTTATGAGTACATTAAACTCCAATAAAAGCAGTCAAAAAATAACTTATGGTAGTTTTCTCATTTCCTTATTTCTAATGTGTTTGTATTGTTTAAAATAAGGATAGATGGAGAAAGGTAGTTAGTCTGGTTAGCCATCAACCTCTAATGCAAATGTCCTAATCAACCGTGATTGTGAAATGTTTGAAATTATTCTATCACAGTTTGATCCTTACCAACTAAGAAAGTTACCTTGTGATAGGTTTAGGGATTTGATGATTAGTTACATATCTAGGATCGAACTTGGGGAAATTCCCAATTCCCCAAACCTACATCTGTTTTTCACTATTTTTCCCCTAAAAGTAATCAAATGATGACTCAATCTAACCCTATCCAAATCTGACCATCTGAGTGATTGTATCTAATGACCACTTGGAGGACACATAAAGGGATGTTTTCGACCATGCCCTGTCTTTCCCTAACCTTCACCAATTAATTCAGAGATCCCAGACTGAATCTAACAATTGTCGACACTATTTGAACTTATGGGAATCGAACTTGGCCAAATTGATTGTTCCAAAAAATTATCACTTTCTAGAATTAGTTAATTGGTGTGTTATCAATTACCAGGTGGATAGACAACAAATAATTTATGTACATGATTCTAGGATAGTCTGTGAAATAAGTAAAGAATATATTCCCCAAATGCTCCAAATTTCAGACCATGTTGTATATGAAACCCTAGAGGATGATGAGATTGACTCTAAGTACCAAGAATTATCACAATATGAAAAACAAAATCTTTTGAGTAACCTATAAACCCCAATACCACATTACCAATTGGTCCACCTCCTTTCAAATCCACCATCTTCCCTTAACTAAACAAGCAGGCTATTACTATGGTTTGTTGGGTTTTAGGCTATGAACATGATAGAGCAGTGGATGAGACCATTTTAGGGATGCTTTCTATCTTATGTCCACCGGAGTCAATAACCTTCACAAAATTTGATTATTGGCAGTTCCTACAGGAAGTCATAAACTTCCAATTGTCAAATATCCACAACACTAAGTCTTTTAGGTACCAGGCCTACTTGGTGCACCTCATATTTTTCAGTAATTCTTCCTTTTTTTAGAACTTTGGGATAAAAAATATATATTATTTAGGTAATACCAAGCTAGTAATTGAGTGGACTGAGGAGGTTAGGAAACAAGACTAGAATAAAGGTTTCAACCTTTATGTAAACAATTTCATGAGTGCATGCTACATTCTGCTCCACGACACTCGGCCTCCTAGGATTTTTCCCAAGTTTAAAAAGATATTGCAACTGAGAAAAGAAACTAGATTAGGAGATTGGTACCTGGTTGAGGATCACATCATCATTAGAGTATATGGTTTTGAACAAGAGCCATACAAGCTGCCAACTTTCCTAACTCCAAGAATATTTGCTTTGGAATACACCAGAAAAAGGCTCATTTCAGATCAACTTCATTTTTATGAGCATAAGAAGTCCATCAATTTCAAGCTACCTCAAGAGGTTGGCCCTTTCTTGGCCAAGCTTAAAACTGCTCTAGATATTATAGAAGAAATGCTATAGCAGCAAGATTTTGAAAAAGGAACTAAATGGGTGGATGACCCACATGGTGTGATTGCGGCTAGAAGGCCCATGTACAAGAATTTTCCACATCATATAGTGGAAAGAGTTGCTAGCATGGATTCATGGGAAGACATTAAGCCGATTCTAGAGCCAGAGGCCCAAAATCAAACTACCACTTAGTCCATGGACCAATCCAATGTAAGTCAAATCCTCAGAAACAAGAATTACAAATTAGAAAGAGGACATTTTAAAACATGCATTCTGAAATGAATATTGATAATCAATGCGTAAGTAGCTATGAAAAAATCCTAAAGGTGATGAAGAATTATACTTAGAGGGGTTCTTAGTTGAGTTTACAAGAAAAGGGAAGGGTAATTGCAAATCAAACAAGGATCAAGTGAAGCCAGTTCATCCTCAAAGGGACCTGCTATCACTATTGAGCATCTCACTTCAACCCTATTGTTAACAACCAAAGTTTCATAGACCTCTACAACTGTAGGAACCTCTAATAAGAATCCCTCACTCTTTTCTCAGTATTTGGATATAAAGAGAAAAATCAAGAGGTGAAAAAGGAAATGTATCATTAGGCCCAGGGAGAAAACACAGGTCAAACAAAATTACTATCTATTGTGGATTATTGGTCGAGTATATTCAATTTGGTTGTACTAGATTCAAAGGTACTTAAGCCTCTTTTTCCTATAGATTACAAAGCCACTCAAATGAAAGTAAAGCTCTGGGATATCCATCATGTGGATATGATTGAAATACAACAGGAAACAAGTGATATGTTGTATAGAGGGGTCTTGCAATCCTCTGCCAATGACAGGAAGGTGAAAAATATGGTAGTCAAAATAGGGAAGCAGTTGAAGCAGAAGAGGGTCGCCACTAAAGCCAATAAAATTCAGATTAATGAGTTGGAGAGGAACATTATTTCCCTAAGAGAAGATCCTAAAAATCTGATTGTTGTAGAAGACCTAATCAAACAGAAGGATAATGAGATTAAGGTCCTTAAGAAAAAGCTAAATGTTCATGATGTACAACATGTTTATACCCCAGTGATGTAGGTAAGTCATGAGGAAAAGGAGCAGCTTTACCAACAATTATTGGAAAGTATAAATATCATAGAATGTCTACAAGCTAAAATTGAAACCTTGAAATTCCAACAAACTCAACGATTGTAGGCAACCAAGTTAGCTATAGTGAAAATTGCTCCATTAAACCCAACAAAGGGCTTATAAAAATTCATGGTTGATTTGAGTGTGAAGGATATCGATTTCGACACTATGACAAACCAGCTCAAACAAAGAGATTCCAAGGTAGCATAACTAGAAGAGAATTTTGTTTGGCACAAATCAATGTTGCTAAAGAGGAAGCTCAAAATGAAGCAAATAAAATGAATGCAAGGGTGATAGGGAGACCAGCCATGAAAGGAGCTAAGCATATCATTTGGGATGTGTTTTGCCTGAATAACACCCTCCCTAATTTCTCATTTTCAACATTTCTCTAAGAGAATAAATTGGCCCCCCCTACTCAAATTTTATGTTGTAAATCCTCTTAGAATCACTCATACAAATGGAAAATCCCAAGTCTCTCTTCTCACTCTCCATACTTTACCATTTCAACAATTTTTAAGACCACTTTGGCCTATCGATACATTGTGTATCAACAAGTTCCCTCTTTCTTTGTCAATACATCATGTATTTATGAGCATCTTATTTCCCTCTTCGATACCTTTTCTATCGACGAGCATCCTTCTTCCTCTATCGATATGTTCTATATCGACAACTTAGTCTTTTCTTCATTGATACATAATAACGGGTCAAAACTTAGATATTTTTTCCACTTTATAGTGTATCAGCATTGATCATTGTATGGGTGTCGATACAACGACACCCATCAACCCTTGAACATTGATACACCAATGCTTCGTCCGCTTCCAACCGTTGATAAACATCAGTGTATATCCTCTCATCTTCATTGATACATGATGTATCAACGATGTTCATCTCATCTTCACCAATACATCATGTATCGGGAAGTTTCATTTCTTTCCCTCCAATGCTCAATGTTTGTTGGCACATTTCCCCCTTCTTTCATCAGTATGCTAGCAAGAATATGTTTACCCCTCATCAACATTAAGTGTATCGATAATGATCTTCATTTTCTTGTCAACATAGACCTTGTCAGTAAGACGCCTTCATCTTGAGGCCTCTTCTTTTCTCCTCCATCTCATATCCTTCTTGTTGCGCTAGATAGTTAGGATCCTATCATTTCCAATGATTAAGTGTTCCATGCTTGACTGGAAAACTAATGACCGACTTCCTACCTTGCTTAATATACATCAGGTTGCAGTCATCATTGAGTATGTTTGTGTCACCAACAGTTTTCATTATGCATACTATACCAACATGTATACTTTGTGCTTCTTGATTTTATGACTAACTTTGATCATGAAAATATCATTTATCGTTGGTGGGTTTATTGCAACATCTACAAGACTGATGTTGGCTATGGATTACATCTTATAGAAGAATTGGTTCTCCCAACTCATAAACGGTATTAAGCACTCCAAATGTTAGTTGGTTGTTTTCATGGTATTATATTTCTAAGACACTGATAGAAAACCTTAGCTCTAATGGATGAATTAAGAGCCTATACAACACAGATAACATAGGAACTGATGAAAATGAATTTGAGCAAAGCAATAGTAAGAATAGTACCCCGAAATTTCATTAAAAATGTCTTTGCTCGCAATTTTTGGGCATTTATCAAAGTGTATTTTTCATCCTTAAAGTAGTCCAACTATATGATTCACATGATTATGATTCCAACGCAACTGATGGAATCAAAATTCAAGGGCCATAAGTGCCAAAATGATCGCCATGGAGTTCTTTCCCAAGCCAGCCTCATTAGTTGTGACACCGTTGGAATGTTTGAATGGCACGGTTATGATCAAGTTATGATCCTTTGAAATCATGATGGGCAACGTCAAAGTCTCCCTCAACAAGGTAATTTGTCAACACCCTTATTTTCACGACATGCAGAGTTGCTCAGATTTAATGATTTAAATTTAAAGATAAATTGTTAAAATTTAAATGGAATCTAATTAAGCAATATTTAAAACAAAAAACATTGAAATTGAAAAATGATTTAAGTATGGGTTTAATATGTTGAGGTTCATAGGGGAGAGGGGTCGAGCCCACACATCCCATGACTTGATGACATGTTACGTTGGAAAGGGGAGGGCCCATCCACACACCTCCCCATTCCCAATCAACCCAAACTTTGTGCATTATAAAAACTACAACCAAACTCAAGTTTTATTACCCTTTACACCCGACACAAAAAAGAAGCACCGACAAACTTTAGCTCATGGAGGCCGATACGCATCGACCAAGTTTATCTCATGGCTCCTAATACACCACCACGGATAGCTTAATCCACGTCAATATGGAAGGGTATTCTCAAGTTTATCTCATGGCTCCTAATACACCGCCACGGATAGCTTAATCCACGTCAATATGGAAGGGTAATATAACACCATACTTTAACTGATCATTGTTGATATGGCATGTATGCACCGACCAAGTTCATGTGACCATTGTCGATATGGAATGTAGGTTTATTGGCACAAGTTAAAAGTTGTATATTGGTCATGGTGTAATGTCATTTGGTATGGTGAGTTGGAAAGGTGGATGGGGAACATCCCATGACCCCCCCTCTCATTCCTTGGTTTATTGTTCATACACGTTAAGGTGGAAAGGGAGGGGGCGTGACACCACCACCCCCCCTCCTTTACATTAAACAACCCTCAAAGCATACCATGCATACGTTGAACTTAGGAGATGAGGTGGAGTGAAAGGGTGTAGGCCACCACCAACCCCTCATTTTTAAATAGTTTTTAAACTTTTACTTATTTTAATAATTCCTTCTTAAATCTTTAAACATTAAATTTTTCACACTCTCTTCCAAAACCAAAATCAAATCAGGTGCCACCACTTGAAACCAAACCAATGCGCAATGAATCAATCTGATCCCACACAAAACACATCGACGATATGAAAACATGGCCTAAGCATAGATATTTCAGCGACCACTTACGAGTCCAAACAACATCACACAATTAGAGCTTCTCCAACGCTTTAAAACTTTCCTCAACCATTGAATTGTCGACAAAGGAGACCAATCATTCCTTGTTGATACACCCAATTTAGGTGAAATCGCTTAATCGTTTCCAACATATCAAAGCTAATCATTTCATCTTTATTGATACATTGGAGTTGATCCTTCTCCTAGCTCCGATGCAAGGACAAGACCTTGCAAAACTACCTTTTGTATTTTGGCAGTAACTTTTGACTCCCTATTTCGCGCATTCCTTATACCATTGGAAAGGTCTTTCTAAGATATACAATTTCACAATTATATGATTTGAGAGATTTCTCACCAATTGTTCACAATTTTCAGGATTAAGATCTCACACACTGTCAACAACCCTGAAGAACAAAGTACCTCAACCAAGAGCAGAGGAACCAGGAATCAAACTCATGGAAGCATATATGAACTCTCACTTAGTTAATTTTTTAGTTCTATAGTTTCAAATGCGTGGTTTTGAAAGTTTATTTCAATGTTATTATGTGGTCACTCATCTATTACGTGTGTAATGGTTCCAGGTACCAATGCTAAAGGAATGTCATAATCAACAATCTGGATAGGTAGCGTGTGAGGGAAGCAAACCATGAAGGCATAGTTGCCACACATCAAGGAAATCTACCATTATGAAGTGGTACCCTTGCAAATGTGATCTATCACCGAGAATGATAGAGAAACAACAACAATAGTTGTTACAGTAGAAGAGGAGAAACAAAAGAGAATCAAAATTAAATGGTCGAAGAAGAATTATGAATCCCATGATGGTCAAATATCAAAGTGGGAGGGAGAAGAGTTTCCCAATGTCCAGACCAGTCATCATGGTGGGTGAGGTGCATTATGGCCAAAATATATGATTTCCCACCACCACTAAAAGACAAATTCGAAATGCAACTGCATATTATACATTAAATTATAAATATTGATGTTGTCCTTGTTCTCTCATCATTACGAAGGGGATAAGTACAAAAGATTGTAAATGAAAGGTCATGGGGGGAATGTGCAAGGCCAACAGTCAAGTTGAAATTCAATAGATACAGGGATTGTATCCGAGTAAAGGGATTTTGGCTCTTTGAGCTTTCGTGTACTATTAATGAAACTTTTAATGAGGGGAAGTCGGTTTGGCCAAACTGTTTTTTGGAGAACTATGATTTTCGTGTTGGACGTATTGTGGACTATTCCTCTGTGTTTTGCTCAGCATTCGGATTGTGTAAGGATGTGCTTCATATTGTAGACTATTCTTATGTATGGTGGTTGCATTCTTATTTATATTCTTAGGGGAATATCTGTCTAAATTTGTGGGCATAGAATTGTAAATGATTAATTAAATGCTAGACTATTGTGTGTTTGTAGTTGTTCATTCAAATTTTTGTCTCTGATTTGTGTGAACTATTTTCTAAGCCGTCAACAGTAGCATGGTTGGTTCTATGTTTTCTTTTTGGTTACCTTAGTTTTGTCTGGGCACATGCATTGTAGATTTGTTGCATCTCATTACTTAGATTAGAAACCTTCATCGGTGGACCAGGTTGCAACCAGTAAAACCCAAAACTAGAAATGTTTGTCAAGCCAAAATCTGAATGGGTTCCCTATTCCAAACGGTGAGAAGTCTAATTGGGACTTCTTATCGAGGGTAACCGCTACTACTGACAAAGGGAATTGTTCTTGCGTCAACAAGATGATATAGCTAACAAAATTTTTAAGAATTGGTCTTATTTTACCCTAGTGTAGGATGAGATTGATCTAATCACCTTAGTCTTCAAAGACATAAAAGGAACATCAAATGAGTCGGAGAATAAACCTTATTTGGTAGGTGATACAATAAAGTTTTTGAACAACATAACTAAAGAGGAATTGAAGGATTTGCAAATCAATGATAGAACTAGCATTGTAATGGATGCTAAAAGAGTCATTACAAAAAGGATATTGTTGCAAAATGTGGAAACTAAGGGCCATGATCTTACGAGGGAAATATCTACTTTTAAGAATATTTTTAGTGATGTCATCAAGCATGGATTACCATCATTTTGAAATGAAAATGGGGATTTGTATCCAATGAACAACTATCCTAATCTATTAAAAGACATGATGAATAATGACAACAAGTTCGAAAAGCTTAATGGCACTTTGAAGGGGAAAGATGTAGTAGAATTGTTGGCAGGAGATTTTGAGTTATTGCACAATATGCAAATGATTTTCAGGAATTTACCTCCCCCAATTTACGAGCAATACAATAATTTGGATGAGGCAGTAAGAAACTTGAATGATCATAAGTATATGATGGGAAAATATTGTAAAAGAATGTGTTAATTTTCTAAATTACCATTGGGAAGACAAGGCGAATTGAGTGGCACCCGCCTAGCTCCCTAAGGGAAGATTTTACTAAGTAATTTTTCATGTACACTAATTTTTACTTAAGTAAAAACCTTTCAAGAATAAAGAAGCAGTAATATGTTTCAAGAAGTTGTTTTGTGTACAATTGTATCTATAAAGGAGAAACAAGGTGCATTATTGATGGGTCAACAATTTTGGGAATCATAGTGTAACTTGTTCTTAAGTTTGCTAGATCAACAAATCTAACAGAGGAAGAGACAGATTATGAGAAGAGGACAAAGGGCTTGTAGAGATGCATTCACCATGGTCATATCAGTCTGTATTATTGTATTATACTCCATTGTATTCTCCATGTAAAGTCATACCTATTCTTCAAACATCATTGATCTTATTTGCTCATTAATAAAAGCCTTATGTAGGAATTGGCTTCGTATTCATTGTGAATGTATGGTGTTTTTCATGTGATTGGAATTGACTTCATAATAAATGACCAATTTATTTCCATTTTATGTTTGATGTGACTGAATGAATACATAAATATTATAATATTGTTTAATGTATTAAGCATGAAGTTGTCCTAAGTGTTTTATGAAGCTGACACATGAATACCTTATATGTTTTATTGTATTTTTCTTTTGAATCCATCCATCCATCCCCTTAAATTCTAGATGCCTAATACATATGGGAAAATTCATCTTGGGTTGAGAGTGCTCCGATCATCCTATATGAAACAATTTTGAGGGTTGTGAGAAATTGAAGAATATTATCAAAAGAGTTCCACCACATTACAACTTTAAAACCATATCTCAGTTTTAGCTTTGAGGTGCCTTGGCATAGTTCCATTTATATCTTGGAACATCTCAAGGGATAAAATCTTTCAGTTGTTGGGTATTTCATCATCACTTGTCCTTCTTGGCTTCATGGTTCATCATTATAATGGCATACAAAGAATTTACAAAACAAAGCAAGTTTAAAGCCTGAAGAAAGAATGTTTGGAACTAGTCAAGTTCATACCTTGTTAGCATACCATTCATCATCATTCCACCATTTTGAGATTACCCTTCTCAACCTAAGTCATTATTAAACCATGTGAATGGGAATTTGGTGAAAGTACTATTTTTATTTTATTTCCATACAGTTAATAGTTGTTACATATTAGGATGTTTATGGAATAAGGAATGACTTTTTTTCTTTGATGAAAATATGGTTTCGATGAGCATTTTCAAAAGAGGTATGTATTTAGACAAATTATGCACATACGAATGGTGTTCATAGGAAGATGAATGGAAATGGATGTTGATCCATTGTATAAGATGGATGTTGACACCATAACTTCAACCAACCTCTATTTAACATTTTAATCTTTAACATTCATTTTAATATATCATGTTTCTCATATTATAAGGTAACATTTTAATATGTCATGTTTTTTATATTGTGGTAGGGTGATCATGGGAAGGCACCAGCCTCAGAGCAGGTAAACGACTAACAATATTCATATCCATTTAAAGTGAATTTTATTATTGTTTTTATAATTGGATTAACTTGTTTTTTGTTGATATATGTAGTTATTGGCACATGATGTACTTGAAAATGTGGGCAACGATGAAGAATTGTTTGAATTGAACTCGATTGAGACAAGAAAAAGGGTTGTGAGAAAAAAAATAGTGAACTTATTGAATTGAGTATATGTGAACCAACGAAGGAGAACACACAAAGATGCAGAGTTTTGATGGGCGTTGTAGTATACCTAGGGAGGTACCCAATGTGAATGTGGTTATGTATTATTATATATGGAGGCCAATTATAATAAATAAGGCTCGTGTAATAGTGTGAACAAAATAAAGGTAAGAAGGCTTTCTAGAAGGTTCTACCTACTAGAATATTCCTTCTCTAGAATGTTCCTAGGAGATAGAGAGAATGTTATATAAAGAAGTGTAAGTAATGTATTGAAGCATAGTGAAGAATATTGTTATTGTAACAAGAAAGGATTGTTTGAGGAGTGTTATCATTCCATAAGGATTAATATATGGTGTTACCCTACCTCAAGGGTTTTGTCTACATAAGGATTAATATATGGTGTTACCCTACCTCAAGGGTTTTGTCTACATGCTTGTGTTGAATATTTGGTTAATGGTTTGATTTATTCTTATTGAAATTAAGGGCTATTTATGAAGTTATATTTGCAGATATATTCAGGTACATAACATATGATATAACAATATATGCCGTAAGCACCATCTTTTAAAAAGGTTATTTATCACATGTGTTCTTTTATGAATTGTTTTTTGCTACTTTTATATGATCTAAATAAAAAATGTTTTTTTTGTTATAGGATATATGAAGAGCTCTTTAGAAACATGCTCATGGGTTGGTGTTGGTAGCAGTGATGCTCAAACACCATAGTGTCCTACCATAAGCCACATACTAGAGAGGCTCTTTGGCTCTCCACTTGTGGTTGACAGCCCCGTGACTGAGATGATTGAACCTTCTGGGGTCCATGACACACCCTCATAGTGCACGTCAGACCAAGCACATGATGGTGGAGATGAGGAAGTTGGTGATTCTACAAATTT
>CBVK0100357419.1:0-12800 GCA_900067695.1 Picea abies
ATTAATATTGACCTTTATTACATCTGAATATATTATTCTACCTATGTGCGGGTTAGGACCCTAACATGAACTTACAACCAACAAATATATTAGTAAAACTACTACCATAGAAAAATATAAAAAATAGTTTCTTTAAGTGTCATTTACTTAATGAGTAAAATCTAATATCTAATATAAAATATAAGAAAAGTGTTATTTACCGACTAAAATCTAATATTCCACTAAGTATACCCTAAAATATAAGAAAGGGGTTGTAATCTCTTTTATTGATATAATATTTTAAATTTATTTGAGGTGTCTTGTTTTGTTTATTATATTTTTTAAATGAAAATAATATGGGTGTAAAGTTATAATTATATTTTAAATTGTGTTTAAATCGTATATGTTTATAAAGTTTTAATAAACTATAAAGTTACATAAGTTATTGGGTGTTATTGAGTTTAATTCGCGTTGTTGAGAAGAATGATTGTTATTCTCTTCTCTTCACCTAGGTTCAATTCCCTCACGTGACATATTGAGATCATAACGAGTATATTGTTGTAATGGATGCAGGCTCTATTGTTGATCATCCTTATACCCTACAAATTCTAGAGTTTAATATAGATACCATCCTTAAATTTATTTCGAGGACTTGAATATTTTCTCCAAACAATATAACTTACAAAATAAAAATAAAAATTATTAAATATTACTATGCATAGGTTTTGAATAGCCAACCTCCTCTTCCATTATTTTTCTATATTTTTTCTATTTGATTGGAAGTGGTTAACCTCATCTTCTATTGTAATGTTTGCAAACTCTACCTCTTACTTAGCACATTATAAATTTATCTATGCAATTTATTTCTTACCAAAGAATTATTGACAATTCATTGCAACGTTATTTGCAAACTCTACTTTTCTTAAACTTAACACATTATAACTTTATCTATGCAATTTATTTCTTACCGAGGAATAATTGACACGTTGAATTGTTATGAAAGCATATTAGGAGTTCGACCTTACCGTTTCTTAAGTTTTAAGTTAAGAATTATATTCAGTGGCATAGAGGCATTTTAATGCTAAACTTCCAACGTATTAAACATATTAAGAGTTAGTGGTTATCGTAAGACTTTATGTCCATCTTGTCTTTTCCATTTGAAAATTTCTCCATATTAATTGGTTCTCCAAAAATACAAAAGATAATTGTTGGTAACCTTTTCCATATGATTAAACAGAGAGGTTCATAATAAAACCAAGATCATCCCTTGATGGGTTATATAGCAAAATACAGTATAGAACAAATACTACCATCCGCACAAAAGAAAGATGCATATGATAATTGCTTCCCACCATTTGAAAAAAGGAGCTAATACAGATCAGGACCCCCGTATGATAGAGACATAAAACCTGAGAGTTGTAACAGGTCCAAAATTAGAAGGATAAAAGAACAGACCGGTACCAATAGATCAATTATAGAGGCAGAGGGAAAGTGGGGGGGCCTCCTGGCCATCCCGCCAGTGGGAGTAGTGAATCTTCCCTTCCAGAACCTTTTCTTAAGTCCCTAAGTTTTCAAGGATGGAATATATCAAATAATCGAAATATCTTTTATTATGTCTCTGAGTTTTAAATGGTGGAATGTATCAAATGACCGAATTTGAATTACATGTCGAGATGACAGTGCAACAACTTACATTATAAATCATAAAAGAAGTTGACACATAGAAACTTAGTTTAACCCTGCCTTCGCTTCCAATATAGCCCATAGCTTTGTTGTATTGTTTTTGCTGCGTTGTAATTTATCAGTGTTTAAGCAGTTATGGAGCATGAGTATGAGATAAGTCTTCCAAAGAGTTATATGTGATCTTTGAGGTAAAGTTGTTTATGTATGTTCCCAACCTATGTAGTAGTGAACACTATTCATTGTTCAGTTAGTGTTAAAGAATGACCACATATGACAGGTAAAGAAGAAGATAATAAGTTAGAAATCTCTTAAAAAATCTTGATGTTTAAATGGTAACAAATAGCACCAAGGTTAAGGCTTACCTAGCATGAGTTCTTCTACAAAACGTTTTAAACAAAATGATGGTATGAGCTCGGAGTCCAATTACTTTACCTTTTTCTCATTGCACTAATAACTTGTACTTTGTTGTAATTTATCAGTTTTGACATGAAAGTTGTTGGTGTTGCTTAGACATGAAACATGAGAGCTACCAGTTGTCATGCACCATGATCTACAACAACTTTCCATGATAACAAGCACTCATAGGAGCAATATCAACTCAATTATCATCTTCCAGCTTCATACTACCTTAGGATTGAGTTACCCTTGGCCCCAACGAGTTTGCAGCCACCACCAAAGCATCTACTTTCTCCACCCAGATGATCATAGTGCCTAGAGTTCACTAGACCATGTAGCATACATAGCGTGCATAATTAGATTTCTCTACGCATACCCTCAGTTCACTGCTTCTCGGACAAATGGGCAACTTCAGATCAATTAGATACCCTATTCACCCACAACGCCTAAGCAACTTCCATGGCTTGTCAATCCACTTTTTTCTATTGGACTTCCACATAGCATAAATAAATGTCCTATCATTCTAGTCTAGTCAAAATTCGGTTGGCATGGAATGGGCTAGCCACCACCAATAATCATTCATGATGATGCCATGGGTAGATTGGCATTCTTATTTTGAGCCCTTATTCCTGCCATCCCAAGGAGAGTTGCACCGCAAATGGTTGTCACAAACTAATCATAATAACAATTGCATCCTTGTCCCATTCACCATTGCCCACATAAAGAGAGTTCATGTATTTAAGTAGCTTAGCAATAGTGAATATCATTCACAACAATACATCATATGCTTTATAAAGAATTTAGAGGCCTTTAGAAGCTGCTAACACAGGTTTGTCTTTGACATTGTTTTGGGACTGTTTGATGATCACTTAGAGGTATGTTTTAGGACAGACTTAAGATTTCCCCCAATGCTGATATCATGCCCATTAATGTTGTTGTTATAAGGTTTAATTTTGGAAAAGTTTCTTGTTCATAAATTAGTCTTTTAACAGTCATCAAACATGAGATACACTTTTGATCTTTTCCACTTAAATGTTGATAATAAAATAAGCAAACCACATAAATTTTACTGAAAGATTTTTTGTCAATGTGAGCCTGGAAAAACCCCCAAGGGGAAAACTAGTGAAGAGGAAATGTATTATGGAGCTTATAGGAATAATATTACAACGGAGATTACAACCAACTTATCTTAAGATAGTTGCCTAATCTCCCTTGAAAATCGATCCAGTTGTTCCCGAAGTTTGAGCCAGCAACTCCTTGAAAATCACACCCTCTTTTCCTATATTCATTGTTGTCCTTTCAACATTCACAACAAACAGCAAACAATGGGAAAAGTTCCCTACACTAGACCTCAAGCTTCCTAAGAATCCATGCCCTCTTCTTCTCTCCTTGCGCCCTCCTTCTTCTCATCTTCTCCTCTCTCTCTCAAGTGAGCAATGCGCCCCCTTCTCCTCTTCTCTTTAATTTTTGTTATCTCAATAAGATAACCTAGGAATCAAAGGATAGGATTAAATCTTAGCTTTCTAAGATCAAGGGTGGAGATTAAATCCCCCCCTTAACTTAAGTTTCCTAAGTCACTTTTCTCATTAACAAGTTCAGAAAGTCACTTTGAATTTATAACATAAAGTAAAGTTAGGGAGGGGTACTTTTCCCCCTTTAGTGTTGGGCACATCAATAACACTAGGGAACCACTTCCCAAGGTACCAAAAATTAACACTCCATGTTACCGAGGAAAGTGTTCTTCACCACTCCCATCTTGTCTCTTGAGTAAACATGTTTGCCCCTTGGCAAAGACTTCATAAGAATGTCTGCAATATGCTCATCAATAGATATGTACTCAAGCTAAATTGCTCCTCTCTTAACCTAATTACGAATGAAGTGGTATCTGATCTCTATGTGCTTTGACTTGTCATGAAAGACTTGATTCTCATAGAGCTTGATGAAACTTTAATTATCACAGTGAATAACTATAGGCCTCAACTCATGACCAAATAGACCAACTAATAACTTGTGAAGCCAAATATCCTCGTGGTTGGCCTAACTAGTTGCCATATACTCTGGATCAACATAACTCAGTGCCATTGGCTTCTGTTTTTGGCTAAACTAGGAAACAACTATCGATCCCAACCCAAAATAGCACCTTGAAGTGCTCTTCCTATCAATTGCACATCCTTCCCAGTCTAAGTTTGTATAGCCAATCAACCTAACCCCATCACCTCTAACGTAGTCCAAACCATACTCCATTTATGTACCTTAAAACATGTTTTGTTGCTATCCAGTGCACTCTCCTAGGCTCCACCATAAACTGACTGAGAGTGTTCACAGAAAAACAAATATTTGTTCTATTGTTGACCAGATACATCAATGAACCAACCAACTGACGATATCTCGTGGCGTCCACCAACTCATATTCACAAGCACTAAGATTCCTCCAGTTGGTGACCATAGGTGTCGACATGGGTCTACAATCCTCCATCTAAAATCTATTCAGAATATCTGTTGCATAATTCCCTTGTCCCATAAAGGCGTGCCCATCCTCCTTCCAAACCTCCATCCCTAAGAAATAATGCATCAGTCCTATGTCCTTCATCTCAAATTCTGAAGGAAGACCCCTCTTGCAATCAACTATGATATCCTCCCCTCCATTGATAAATAACTCACATAGGATAAGAATGAGAGTATCCTCTCCATAAACATTGTAATAGAGATTCATATCTGCCTCACTCTTCTCAAAGCCCATCTCCAACAAGTAAGAGTCAATCCTAGAATACCAAGCTCATGGAACTTGCTTCAAACCATACAGTGCCTTTTTCAAGAGGCACATGTGGGACTCTCTCCCAAACACCTTGAACCCTTGTGGCTTCTCAATGTATACCTCTTCCTCTATAAGACCATTCATAAATGTTGTCTTCACATCCATCTAATGGATCTTCCAACCTATATTTGTAGCAATGGTCATAATACTCTTGATGGAAGTATATATCACAATTGGTGCAAATGTATCATCAGAGTCAATCCCCTCAACCTAAGAGAATCCTCTTGCCACAAATTGATCCTTGTGTTTCTCAATGTTGGCATCTGTAGCATACTTAATCTTTTACAACCACCTAGAAGTTACCATTGACTTCCCCTCTGATCTAGGCACCACCTCCCACACATCATTCTGCATAATGAAATCATACTCCTCCTGCATGGCATCTCTCCATCCCTGGTGGTCTGTTGCCTGCTCAAAAGTAGTGGGCTCAAAATCTGTGATGCTAATCACCATGGACAAGTAGGAACCAAACCTCTTTGGTGATTTGTTCTCTCTCATCAACTTCTGGGGCTCACTAACATACTCCTTGGCTTCCTTCGAGGTCTCCTTAAACCATATCAGTTTCCTCTTCCCTAAAGTAACCTCATGTGGTGCAGTACCATCATGCCCCTCAGTCTCATTCATAGATCTCACCATAGATGTTTGAGATCCTGAAGCACGTGCACCCGTGGGGTGTGTACCAGACACCTATGATCCTGTAGTTGTATTGGGTGGACCAGTCACCCCTGAACTCAATGTAATAGACACCTATGGCTATGTCCCTTGTGATGTATCATCCTGCATATGTGAGACCTCCTCAAATTTGTCTCTCAACTCACAAGATCTTTGAAAGGATCTATCCTCCTTGAATCTAACATCTCTCCTCAATGCCGGTATGTAGATCCGATGGACCTTAGAGATCCCGTTGTATCCCTTTTTTTGTTGTGGGATCCAACTTTGTCCTCTTCTCAGAAGGGACATGAGAGAAAGTTAGACGCCCAAATATGTGAAGGTGTCCAACATCTGGCTTCCTCCCAGTGAAGGCCTCATCATGAGTCTTGCTCCTTAGAGATCTATGTGGAATCTTGTTCCGTAGATACACTACAGTACTGCAAGCCTCATCCCATAATAAAAATGGTAACCCCTAATCATGCAACATAGATATTGTTGCACCAACAATAGCCATGTTCTTCCTCTAAGTAACCCCATTCTGCTGGGGGTTGTATACTCACTCTTAGTCTTCGGGAAATAGATCTAGGACTTCCTGGATTGGTCATCAATGAATGTCACATAGTACTCACATCCACCCAAGGAAACTGATGACATGGGCATGTACACATCAGAATGTACCAAATCAATTATCCCATTTGATCTATTGTCACTGCTTGGAAAGACAGTCTTGGTGTACTTCCCAAGAGCACACCCCCTGTAAACCTCTTGATGCTCAGTAATGTGAACTTATCCTGTCCAAAAGGTGTCTCTTCATCCAGGCCGACTTTAGCTGTTTAGGTCTTCTACACAAGACGTTGGGCTTCTTCTTTCCTCTGGGCATCATAGTGAAAGGCTGCATCAATATGTCACACATGGCCGCACTCAGTGTGGATGTCCTCCTCTCTTCTAGCGGCTACGACCCACTAGAACAAGTCATCATCATCGTCAAGGGCTGCTCCCTCATGACGTGTCCACTTGGTCAACTCCCAAGTGGCATATCCACATGGTCTGCTCCCATGGGACGTTGGGTGCCACCCCAAGACAACTTGCCACTACTCTAACAAGTGTCATGCTCAACTCCGTCTCAGAGGAGCATTCTCCAAGTCGACCCAGCCCGATATGAGGAGAAGATCAAGGGCGATCCACAGATCGACCCAGCCCATCCACCTGGGGAGAAGACCCGTCTCAGGTTGGCCCAGCCCAGCACAACCAAGGAGAAGACCCGTCTCAGGACGACCCAGCTTAGTCCATCGGGGAGAAGGCACAGGTCGACCCAGCCCACTGCTCTAGGGAGAAGACCTGAAGAATGTCTCACGAAGTTGTAATCATCAACAGAAATCAGAACTGAAGGCAATCTTGAAACAGTCCTAAAACAAACTTGTTAGCGACAGCCTTTAGCTCCTCAAAAATTTCACAAATCTCCTACTCCTGATCCTTCCCTCGTGTGCCATACTCTCTTTCCCTCGTGCACCATACTCTATTTCATAGCCTCCTATGCGCCCTCATTCATGGTCTTGGTAAAGTGCGCCCCTACTACTATATATTGGAGTGAGCTACATGGTATTATAGTGGGACTTTTGCAGTAGCAGCAGCATACATATATTCTCTTCTCTTCTCTCATTCTTTTCTAGTCTAGCTACTCTCTCTTTGAGCAAGGATAATCATTGTACAGGCTTTGGACTTGTCTATTGTGGCACAATCAAACCTTTGGCAAGCCTTTAATAAAGAAGTGTTGTGTTTTTGACGAACTTTCCTTTTTGTCAGTATTATGTTCTTATCGTTGCAAATTGATTAGTAGTTCTTTACTATTTATTGTGATATTCATCTATCTTTTAAGTGGTTTCTTTCCTTATTTCTTTCATATCTCTCATGCTAACAAGGCAGGATCCCTCGAGGTGACTTTAAATTATCCTTTCCTAACACTTCGGTGGTGTGTTTACATGTTGCCCAACGCATTTTTAAAGGGATTTGATGTGTCTTTCGTCACCTCGGAAAGACACATCAAATCCCCTATCATGAATGGTGGAAACTGATATGGGTGGCCTCAACTCCCTCTGAAAGGAAATTGTGCCACGCCCAGCCACCCTGACTATGGTGTTATTCCCAAGCACTATCTCCAACTTGATCCTAGACTCTGTAAGATCAGTAAAGTGCTCTCTAACACTAGACATATGATTGGATGCTCCACTGTCTATGTACCATACACTGGATGGTGTCTCAACTGTAGACAAACTGACAAGCAAGGACATCTCCCTCTCAAACTAAGAGGTGAACGTATCCTCCTCAATTGATGTTGTTGTACCATCCTGCTTCTTCTCGTTGGGACACTGTCCAACATAGTGCCCCATCTTGTTACAAGCAAAGCATTTAACTTTGCTCATATCCCTCTGCTGCTCACCTCCCTTTTGTTGTTGCTTGGCCCCACCCTTGGGACCATTCTTGGTCTGCTTGTTGCCCTTTGCAAAAAGAGCAAGATTCTCACCATCATCCCCACCACGTTGTTGACTAGTAAATCCTGAGCCAATCTTGAGCTCCTCCTATACAAAGTCATCCCATAGCCTCTCCCAAGGTTTGGAGAAGCCATTTAAGGTTGTCCTCACCAACTCTAATGGATCCATTATCTCCCCCACATCTGCCAACTCATCACGAATCTCTGAAAACCTCGTGAGGAATGAGGCGACCAAATCAGTTTTAGTCATCTTAGTGCCCCTGAATTTCTCTTGGAGCACCATCTTCTGGTTTTGGTTAGGGCTCTGGTAAAGGCTACACAAGGACTGTCACATTTGAAATGCAAAGTCCTTACCAAAAACATGAGGAATAATGTGGTCTTTCACTACATCTAGGATAGTCCTCTGGCCTTGATGTTCCTCTTCCTGAACTCTGCCAAGAGCACTGCATATGTGGGAGGAACCACACGACTCTCCACAATGTCCCATAGCTCACCCTCCTCCAAAATCAAAACTATCTTAGCCTTCCAGGGAGACCAATTGTCAGCCCCAACTAGCCTATCCTCCACCCTCAACCCTCCAATTGACATGGTTTCCAACTGATGATAAAAAAACCAAAGAACTCTGTTGTCAAGGTGAGTTAAAATTGTGTCCAATGTATGCAACTAATACCAGCCCTCGTTCGTCCTTAGGCTCTGATATCGTGAATAATTTTGAGGCCTTTAAAAGCTTCCCTCTTAGGTCTATCTTTGACATTGTTTTGGGACTGTTTGATGGTCACTTACTGTTTTGTTTTAGGACAGAATTAAGACTGCCTCCAATGTTGATATCATGCTCATTAATGTTGTTGTTATAAGGTTTAATTTAGGAAAAGTTTGTTGTTCAAAAATTAGTCTTTTAACAATCATTAAACATGAGATACACCTCTTGATATTTTCCACTTAAATTTTGATAATAAAATAAGCAAACCACATAAATTCTACTCAAATATTTTTGGTCAACATGACCCTGGAAAAACCCCCAAGGGAAAAACCAGTGAAGAGGAAATTTATTATGGAGCTTATATGAAAAATATTACAGCAGAAATTACAATCAACTTATCTCAAAATAGCTGCCTAATCTCCCTTGAAAATCGGGCCAATTGTTCCTGAAGTTTGAGCCAACAACCTCCTTGAAAATCGCACCCTCTTTTCATATATTCACTACTATCCTTTAGACATTCACAACATACAACAAACAATGGGAAAAACACCATGCACCAGACCTCAATCTTCCTAGGAATCCAGGCCCTCTTATCAACAAGTGCACCCTCAACAAGTCTTCCATCTTTTCAGCAAGTGCACCCTCTTCTTCTCTCCTTGCGCCCTCCTTCTTCTCCTCTCCTCCTCACTCTCTCAAGTGAACAATGTGTCCCCTTCTCCTCTTCTCTTTTCTTTTTGTTATCTCATCAAGATAACCTAGGAATCAAAGGCTAGGATTAAATCTCCCTTTTACTTAAGTTTCCTAAGTCACTTTTCTCGTTAATGAGCTCATAAAGTCACTTTGACTTTATAACATAAAGTAAACTTAGGGAAGGGTACTTTTCCCCTTTTAGTGTTAGGCACATCAATAACACTAGGGTACCACTTCCCAAGGTACCAAAACTTAACATTAGAACACCATGAAACTGGTCCAAGACCAAGGGTGAATAGGTACCTTGAAGTGGATTGCCACCTATCAAGATCACCAGTCCAAGGTGGATAGGTACTTTGAACTGGTATTGTGTATGTGTATGATTGTTCATTTGTTCATTGTTTATTTACTCTGAAACTATTGGATGCACATCAATAACACTAGGGTACCACTTCCCAAGGTACCAAAACTTAACACTTTAAGAGGTCTGTGACGATTACATTCAGATAGACATAGAGATTGTTCAAGGAGGAATATGGCACAATAATGTTGTAAGAGAAATGATTTTCAACATCTTCATGTCTTTCAGGCAACTTTTTTTATATTGTGCAATATCTTGCTTATATGTGCATTATGTATACATGCATCAATTAGTGATCGAATTATGAGACAAAGCTTCATTAGTCTTCTCAAACATCTGCAAATATCCGATGCTCAGTCTACAAAGTAGAAGGTTGATAAGGTAAATCAGTGAAAACAAATAGTTGTTTGTTGATCTTGGCTTGATCCTTCATTCTGTAAGGCCTTGTGGAGAGGGAACTTGTCTATCTTCCTTAAGTGAAGACAAGGGATTCAATCTCAAATGGTCAAGGGTGGCCTCTCATCGGGTTTGTGAGAAAGCTTATGCAACTTGGGAAGCACGAAACATGAAATCTACCTAGGCATAAGAGGCCAAAAAAGAATAAAATAGAATGAACTCAGAGCATTAGGTCGCTTGTGTTTACACTAGTGAGGGTTCGGAATTTGCTCATGTTCCAGGTGGTTTTTGGCCCATCTTTGCTTCACCAATAACATCTTAGCAAGGACCAACAACAAAGCCTTTTATTTACCCATAAGTAAGGGCAGGTGCAGATCTAGTTCCATGACCAATTTAAGAGAGAGTGGGATCAAGGGGCCAAGAGTAGGGGGGTGTGGTTGGGAGGGAGGCGAATGGGCAAAGGATGGAAGGAAATATTAGCATGGGGGGGGGGGGGGGGGGGATTAGGAGGGTCGAGCCACCGAAGAGGTAAGAAGGAGAGAGAATTTAGCCACTAAGGGATTGCTTAAGGGAGGGGAGGCCAATGGATCAAGGTAACATAAAGTAATATCTCAACCATAAGTAACATAACAACTATAGATATTAGTTGATTAAGCATTCCTTACCGAGGCTAGAACATCTACACTAGATGGCATACTCACTTCCATTTGCACCAACTCCAACATTCTTTTCTCCCCTTGGCCTAATTATATCGAAAAATATGGAGCCAAACACTCGAGTGATGCAGTGTAGCACAATAAGGTCTTAGGAATCAATTCATAAGTTATGTGCCCTCCACTCCTTGCTTTGGAACAATGCTATCACGTAGACATAGCTTGGGCCACCAACAATTGCATTGTGTTTTCTGGTTCCTTAACAATTCTTCCAACTACTCATCCTAGTGTGTGCCCCCCCATGACACCCATTCATTAGGAAATTATCCCTAGGTCCTTCGACTAACTCCTTAAATTTTGACGATGAAGAAGATAAACGCGATGATTATAGTGGTTTACCCATGTATAAAATGACATCAACTTGCAAACTTGGTTGTCCAAAATTCATTGAATATTTGACAATTGGGATGCCATGCACATACTCATCATGCAATATAGTTGTGTAGTTGATGAGGCGCAAGGCACTATGCATTGATAACATCACCATTGCCTCACTAAAATGTTAAATCTACAATCTGCTTATGTGCTACATGGAGGATTGGAGGATAGCTTTGAAATGTTAAAACTGCAACCTATTTATGTGCAACATGGAGGATTCAACAATAGTTTTATTAGTTTTGTGAACATGTGGAACACTTTTCATAGAGCCTCCTACACATTAAGGAAGTCTGAAACCCTTAAATGAATAAATGTGGTTGGTCATCATGGATTTCAAACCTCACCAAACTATTACTTTTCAAAAGGGAATGCAAGCACTTCTCCACATATATTCGTGATTTCCATATAGGGCTTCCTACCTTTATTCCGCCTAATTTTGTATAAAAAGCTCTAACATCACACCTAACTCCTTCATTTCTAACATCACACCTAACTCCTTCCTTTCTACCATCAAGATCATGCCTAACTCCTTTCTTATTTCCATCACCCCTAGCTCCTTCCTCTACCTAATCTTGCTATTGGGATCCGATGCAAATAAATGCAACAAGCATTGAATGAGAGAATTGACAGTCGAAAGGCGAAATGCATTAGGGGTGAAAATGATATAATCATGAACTGAGAATGAGAGAGACCGAAAATAGGGATTTATATATATATATATATATATATATATAAATAGAATCTTGGCATGCAAAATTCAAGTTCTTAATCATGTTTAGGTCTTATTTGGAGCTTGGATGGGTCGACCTGTTATCATAACATAGTCTATAGGTTTTGTGTTTTTTTGATGAGTTTTATATAAAATTCAGTTAGAAATTTAGAAGGATAGTTGGAATTGTAAATTTCAATGATAAAGCTTATATATTCTAGGTGCTTTGAGAGTTTTTGATAATCCAGAACCAATTGATACATTCAAAAACATGATTTAAACAATATAAAATCGTGACTTCACCAATGATTACGTCACTAAATTCCAACAATGTGTTCAAAGTAATAAGATTTCTCTCATTATCCACTTTCTAGATATCCTTCATACTTTGATTAATTCCCGCTTATCCATGGATTTCCAAAGGTCCAGGACCCTAATTTTTTTTATCTTTCTACTCAAGGCTACCCAACAACATTTATCTAGTGCTCAATGATCCTTCCTACCTTCTCCGCCTATTGAACTTCGGACGGGATCAACAATTTCTCCTTCGTCTCCAGGATCCAATGGTCATCTCGAGCTTCCCTGATCCAAACTTCAATCCCTGGGATGAATGGAGAAGCGGCCATGTGGCTGTTTATACCTTCATGACATCAACGAGAGATCGAACCATCATTGAAGAATAATGAAATCTTATTTTTGACGGTCCAGGTCGCAATATTGTTGATCCAAGGTTTCTCATTCATCCAAACTAAGCATTGGAAGTCCGGGAGAAACTGCCACCTGACTCATGGATCCACCTAACATTGACTGATATGTACTGAGACTGCACTCTCATTGGTCC
>CBVK0100357420.1:0-12799 GCA_900067695.1 Picea abies
TGTTCTATCGGGACCTGGTGGTAGCCAGACTTTAGATCAATCTTACTGAAGTATTTGGCCCCCGTGAGTTGATCAAGGAGGTCATCGATTCGGGGAATCGGGTACCGGTTTCTGACAGTGATTTTGTTCAGAGCCCGGTAATCAATACAGAGTCGCCAGGTTCCATCTTTCTTCTGTACCAGCACGATTGGGCTCCCGCAAGGTGATGAACTAGGACGGATGTGCCCCTTGTGGAGAAGTTCTTGGATCGGTCACTTGATCTCCTCATTCTCTAACAAAGAACGACGATAGACTGGCCCATTGGGCAGCGGTGCACCAGGGGTCAGATCGATGGGGTGCTTGACCTGGCAGTGTAGAGGTACCCCTGTAGGTGAGGAGAATATATCTGAGTATTCTTCCACGACCTTATCGACTTGCTTCTGTTGTGTGGAGAGGTTGGCTGCAGAGACCCTGGATGTGGCTGCGATTTTTCGCTTATTCTGAGCGCGAATCACGAAGAAGACAAACTTCCCCATCTGAGAGATGACCTTCCTGCATTGCTTAGCAGAGATCAAGGAAATAGCACTAGGTGGGACTGCCTCGGGTATCCTGTACAATTTCTTGTTCAAAGTAATAATAACACCACGAGGCCTAGACTCATATACAGCATGACGTTTCCATAAATAAGGTTGGCCCAAAAGAACATCACAAACTTCGAGAGGAGCAACATCACACAATACCTCGTCTTTGAAGGGCTTGATGCCGTACGACAGTCGGCACTGTTGGCTGACGCGGAGATCGCTTCCTTGGCGGAGCCATCCAATGGTGTAGGGTTGTGGGTGTGACGTTGTTGACAGGTCCAACCGCTTGACGACCTCTACTGATATGAGGTTCTTCTGGCTACCGCTATCCACGATGAGCTACCGCTATCCACGATGAAGTGCAGCGGGGTGCCTTTTACCCACATCTATGAATGGAAGAGGCATTCTCCTTCTTCTGGCTCATCTGGTTCATCGGAATGGATATTGGTGGTAGCAACGGTGGCACTGGGTTCCACATCAATGATATGTCTTCCCCTTTCTGGTTCTGGCTCAGAGTCTGAACCCACATCTAAGTCAGAGGCTTTCACTTTGGCCACCAATGACTGCTTTGAGCGGCAGTCAACAGTGTTATGCCAAGGGCTCTTATGGAAGTCGCACCACTTCCCGGTATCTTTCTTTGTCTTTCTCGTGTCCTTCTTTGCTTGTGGCTTGGACTGGCTTTCCTGATACTTTCAATCTTTTCTCTGTCCTTTGTTCTGTGGGTTGGGGCCGCCCTTTGCTGTCTTTTGTTGAGAGGGGTTCTCAGGCCCAAATTACCGCATCTTTTGTTTAAGCTTTTGCTCGATTTTGATGGCATATCGGTAGGCTGCACCCAAGGACGAGATGTCCAAAAATTCCATTTCAGTATGGATGAATCTATGCAGAGCTTCGTGATACTTGAGCACCAGATGTCGCTCTGAATCTTTGATACCCAGCTTGGTGCGCAAGGTTTGAAATATATTTGTGAAATCTGGCACTGCTTGGTCTCTTTCTTGCCACAGTGTGGTCCATTTGGTATACAAGTCATCATAACTTCCAACAGGGTAGTATTGTTCCTTAATAGCATCCCTGAAGGAATCCTAGGTGGTCATGACTGTAAATAATGAGGGTTTCTCTATTTCCTTTTGCTCACAGAAAGTTTCCCACCAATCTTTGACATGGGGAACGACTTTGAGGGGCGCAAAAGTAATCTTTTCTCTATTCGAAAAGTTATGGACAAAAAAATACCCTTCTAGTAGATTCAACCACTTCTCTACAACATTTGCGTCTATATGACCTTCAAATATAGGAATATCCAAGTTTATGTGTACCTTGAAAGGGGTGGCACCTCCGCTCAAAGAAGACGCGTCGTCTGTTGGGAGTCGTCCAAGGATTTTCACGAAACTATCCATCATCTCGTTCCTTTGTTGCATGAGGGCTTCCTCAATAAACAGTTTGAAAGGATCTCCTGTCCCATCATCTTTCTTTTCTCGTGCCATGAGAGGTCACTTGGGTGCGCGAGAGATTTTTTCCTCAAGAGAAACAAGCTCGAGACCTAACTCTTTGTACTCCAACCTCGTTGGGGACATGCATTAAGATGACAAGGAGCAGACCACTATGACTACAGATTATTAACGGGTGCTTAACAAAAAATAATAGAGATACAATAAAAAAATGGCTTTCTATTCAATAAGGAAATAAGCTGAAATTGTAAAATGTAGCGGAAACAAGCTTGTTGGAATGGTGGCAGCTTATCTTTGAGAAGAGATGTGACGGCTACGATCATTAGCAATAAGATGATTACAATGAGGCTCTAAAGGAATTTTTACAATAAACAGGAATGACAAAAACACTAGACATCCAAAAACCTAACCCTAGGAGATAAAGTTCCAAAAGTCATGTGGGCTCCGTTTGGGTAAGTTAGTACATCAACTTCTTGGGGTTCTAACGTTTGCATACGATCTCCGTTTTAGGCGTATGATAGCCTATTGGAAAGGTATCTTCAAGGAGATTCATTTTGGGGGATCAATCATGCCTTCGAATATCATTGAGAATCTTGATCCTGAAAAACATTCATTAGGCCCTCAAAATGGCCCCTAAAAATAGTAAATTGCCAAAATTGTCAGAAAACTATTTTGAGCCAGTTGGAAGAGGTGGGTGGCCATTGATATCCACCTAGATCAATACTCCCTCATTAGGAAGAAATGGTCTCCATTTCATTGATTTACCCCATCAAATGAGGAAATTTCTGCTGAATTTGGCCCAGGGTGAGCCACTTTCCTTGGTGTAGGAGCTGCCCTGCTTTGACGACTCGATAAAGTTGGATCCTTTGTTGTCAAGTGACCTTGATCTATGTGTCCACAATCTTATCGTTGGATGCCTGTTGTATGCATTCAGGGTTGAGCTATGTTGGTGCCAGCTGCTCTGCTACGTCTGAGGTGTCCAATAATGGTGGGAAATAAGGGCGAAGGAGATCCTTGTTGAACACTGGGTGTAGGCCAAGGAAAGGACAAATGTTGAGCTGAAAATAATTATCCCCCATGGCCTTGGTGATGGTGTACATCCCATAATGGAGTGGGTGAAGCTTTTGATGGGGTCCTGTAAGGTGTTCTTTCTGCAAGTGCAACCAAACTTTGTCACCCACCTGAAACTTATGTGGCACCCGATGTTGATCACGGCGCTGCTTGTACTTGTCATTGGACTTCTGTAGGATATCCTGAACCTATTGGCGGATGTGTTGGATCTGCTCAATGAACCGGGTGGCTTTTTCAACTTCAGTTGGAACAGGATATGAGTCAGTCAAGGTGACCGCAAGGGTAAGTGCAACATCTATGGGACCCAATGGTTGGAATCCCAACCCCACCTGAAAGGGGTTGTGGCCAGTTGAGATATGTAGGGCTCAGTTGTAGCTATGTTGGACATAGGTAAGGATATCATCCCATGTGCGAGGGTGATTTGAATTATACATGTGAAGGATATGCAAAATCATTCGATTGATGACCTTGGTTTGGCCATCTGTCTGGGGTTGGAAGGTTGTTTATTTGGTGAGCTTGGTGTCCAGCAGTCACCAGAGGCTCAACCAGAATGTGCTAAGAAATTGAATGTCTCGATCTAAGACAATGGTTTGTGGTATTCCAAAATGTACCCAGACTCATTCAAAGAAGAGCTTGGCAGTGGCCTCTGCTGTGATGTTCTTCTTACAGGCAACCAGAATCACCATCTTAGAAAAGCGATCAACAACCACAAAAACACAGTCATTTCCCCGCTTGGTGGACGGGAGGCCCGACATATAGTCCATTGAGATGGATTCCCATGGCCTGTCAGGAGTAGGAAGAGGGGTGTACAGGCCCTGTTTCTTAGTGGTCAGTTTGGAAATAGCGTAGGCAGTGCAGGACCTGATATACTTGTTGACCTCTTGTCGAAGTTTCAACTAGTAGAAATGTTTCTATAGAATCACCACTGTCTTTTCGACGCCGAGTGTCCTGCCACCCGACTGTAGTGGGCTTCTCAGATCAACTTTGCTCGCTCGCTTGATGGAACACAGATATGGCCCAGACGACAAAACAACCCATCCTGAAGATGGAAATTATCAACAATTGCGTTTGCACCCAACATTTGGTAGGTGGTGGCGAAGTCCAAGTCTGTCTCATAGAGTTGGGGCCATCTAGAGGTTTCATGGTTACAGGAGTCTAGCACCATGGTGAGTGTCGTGAGTGGTGGTCTGCTGAGGCAATCAGAGACATGATTGGTGCTTCCTTTTTTATACTTGATGTTGAGGTGGAATTGATGCAAGTATGTGGACCACTTTTGATGGTGATCATTATGAAATTTCCCTTCTGTTTGCATGAACTACAGTGGCTTATGATTAGTGTGGATGATTGTCTCCTTTCCAAGAATGTAATGTCTCCACTGGCGGCAGGCTTGCACAATGGAGTACATTTCTTTGTTGTAAGTAGGGTACTTACGGACAACATATGATAGTGTCTCACTATGATAGGCCATGGGGTGGCCGTGCTGAGTGACATTGTGCCCACCGCATAGTCTGAAGCATCTGTCTCGATCTCAAAGGGCTGTTGTAGGTCTAGTAGTGAAAAACTAGGGCTAAGCACAAGCGCTGCTTCAAATCGTCAAACGCTTGTTGTTGGGTCTGGACCCACGAAAATTTCTCCTTACCACAACCCCTGATTATTTGGCTAAGGGCCCATGCAATATGGGAGAATCCCAACATGAAACTGCGATAGAAATTGGCAAGGCCCAAGAAGCTCCAAAGCTCAGTGAGTGTGGTTGGGGATGGCCAGTCATGGATGACTTGGATCTTGGTTGGATCCACATGTATGCCATGTTGATCAATTATGTAGCCCCCCTGTCCATGCCGAAGGAGAATTTTTCCAAGTTGGCATATAGCTTGTGTTGTCATAGGGTATGCAAAACCTGTTGAATATGTTGCAAGTGTTCATCCCAAGTCTTGTTGTAAATGAGAATGTCATCTAGATACACCACTACAAAATTATTGGTAAAGGGTCACAGGATATCGTCCATCATCCTCATGAAATTGGTTGGAGCATTTGTCAAACCAAAGGGCATGACCAGCCATTCAAAAAGGCCTTCCTTTGACTTGAAGGCGGTTTCCATACATCTGTTTGTTCTATCGGGACCTGGTGGTAGCCAGACTTCAAATCAATCTTACTGAAGTATTTAGCCCCCATGAGTTGATCAAGGAGGTCGTCAATTCGGAGAATCAGGTACCGGTTTCTAACTATGATTTTATTCAGAGCCCGGTAATCAATGCAGAGTCGCCAGGTTCCATCTTTCTTCTGTATCAGCATGATTGGGCTCCCGCAAGGTGATGAACTAGGACGGATGTGCCCCTTGTGGAGTAGTTCTTGGATCTGTCGTTTGATCTCCTCATTCTCTAACAGAGAGAAGAGATAGACTAGCCTATTGGGCAGAGGTGCACCAGGGGTTAGATCAATGGGGTGCTTGACCTGGCAGTGCAGAGGTACCACGGTAGGTGAGGAGAAGATATCTGAGTATTCCTTCATGACCTTATCTGCTTCCTTCTATTTTGTGGAGAGGTCGATCACAGAGACCATGGATGTGGATGTGATCTTTCACTTATTCTGAGAGAGAATCACAAATAAGACAAACTTCCCCATCTGAGAGATGACCTTCCTACATTTCTTAGCAGAGATCAAGGAAATAGCACTAGGTGGGACTGCCTTGGGTATCCTGTACAATTTCTTGTTCAAAGTAATAATAACACTATGAGGCCTAGTCTCATATATAGCATGACATTTCCATAAATAAGGTTGGCCCAAAAGAAAATCACAAACTTTGAGAGAAGCAACATCACACAATACCTCGTCTTTGAAGGGCTTGATTCCGTACGACAGTTGGCACTATTGGTTGACGCAAAGATCGCTTCCTTGGCGGAGCCATCCAATGGTGTAGGGTTGTGGGTGCGGTGTTGTCAGCAGGGCTAGCTGCTTGACAACCTCTACTGAGATGAGTTTCTTCTATCTACCGCTATCAACGATGAAGTGCAGTGGGGTTCCTTTTACCCACATTTGTGAATGGAAGAGGCGTTCTCCTTCTTCTGGCTCATCTGGTTCATCAGGATGGATCTTGGTGGTAGCAACGGTGGCATTGGGTTACGCATCAATGATCCATATTCCCCTTTCTGGTTCTGGCTCATAGTCTGAACCTGCATCTAATTCAGAGGCTTTCACTTCAGCCACCAACGACTGCTTTGAGCGGTAGTCAGCAGTGTTATGCCAAGGGCTCTTATGGAAGTCACACCACTTCCTGGTATCTTTCTTTGTCTTTCTGGGGTCCTTCTTTGCTTGTGGCTTGGACTGGTTATCCTGATACTGCCCATCTTTTCTCTATCCTTTTTTCTATGGGTTGGGGCTGCCCTTTCCTGGATTTTGTTGTGAGGGGTTCCCAGGCCCAAATTGTCGTGTTTTTTCTTTGAGCTTTTGCTCGATTTTTACGGCATATCGGTAGGTCGCGCCCAAGGATGAGATGTCCAAAAATTCCATTTCAGTATGGATGTATCTATGAAGAGCACAACAATACTTGAGCACCAGATGTTGTTCCAAATCTTTGATACCCATCTTGGTGCACAAGGTATGAAAGATATTAGTGAAATCTGGCACTGCTTGGTCTCTTTCTTGCTGCAGTGTGGTCCATTTGGTATACAAGTCGTCATAACTTTCGACAGGTTAGTATTGTTCCTTAATATCATCCCTAAAGGAATCCTAGGTGGTTGTGACTGTAAATAATGAGGGTTCCTCTGTTTCATTTTGCCCACAGAAAGTTTCCCACCAATCTTTGACATGGGGAACGACTTTGAGGAGCGCAAAAGTAATCTTTTCTCTATTCGAAAAGTTATGGACAAAAAAAAACCCTTCTAGTAGATTCAACCAATTTTCTACAACATCTGTGTCTATCTAACCTTCAAATATAGGAATATCGAAGTTTATTTGTACCTTGAAAGGGGTGGCACCTCCACTCGAAGAAGATGCATCCCCTGTTGGGAGTCGTCGAAGGATTTGCATGAAACTATCCATCATCTCGTTCCTTTGTTACGTGAGGGCTTACTCAATAAATAGTTTGAAAGGATCTCCTGTCCTGTCATATTTATTTTCTCCTTCCATGAGAGATCGCTTGGGTGTGCGAGAGATTTTGTCCTCAAGAGAAACAAGCTCGAGACCCAACTCTTTGTACTCCAACCTCGTTGGGGACATGCATTAAGACGACAAGTAGAAGACTGCTCTGATACCACTGATCCAAATTTTATGAGCAGAATGAAATGACTACAAATTATTAATAGGTTCTTAACAAAAAATAACAGAGATACATTAAAAAATTTATTTCTATTCAATAAGGAAATAAGCTAAAACTGTAAAATGCAGCGGAAACAAGCTTATTGGAATGGTGGTGGCTTATCTCTGAGAAGAGATGTGACGGTTGCGCTCATTCGCAAGAAGATGATTACAATGAGGCTATGAAGGCATTTTTACAATAAATAGGAATGCCAAAAATCCTAGATATCCAAAAACCTAACTCTAGGAGATGAAGCGCCAAAAGTCATGTGGGCCATGTTTGGGTAAGTTAGTACATCAACTTCCCGGGGTCGTAACTTTTGCATACAATCTATGTTTTAGGCGTATGATAGCCCGTTGGAAAGGTATCATTGAGGATATTAATTTTGGGGGCTCAATAATGCATTTAGATATCATTGATAATCTCGATCCCGAAAAACATTCATTTAGGCCCTCAAAATGGCCCCGAAAGTTAAAACTGCTAAAAATAGTAAATTGTTAAAATTGTCAGAAAACTGTTTTGAGCCAGTTGGAAGAGGTGGGTGGCCACCGATATCCACCTGGATCAATACTCCCTCATTAGGAAGCAATGGTACCCATTGCATTGAGTTCCCCCATTAAATGAGGAAATGTTTGTTGAATTTGGCCCCAGGTGAGCCACTTGCCTTGGTGCAGGAGCTGCCCTGATTTGACGACTCGATAAAGCTGGATCCTTTGCTATTGAGTGCCCTTGATCTGTGTGTCCAAAATCTGACTATTGGATGCCGGTTGTATGCAGTCATGGTTGATATATGTTGGTGTCAGCTTCTCTACTACGTCTAAGGTGTCCAATAATGGTGGGAAATAAGGGCAAAGGAGATCCATGTTGAACTTTGGGTGCAGGCCAAGGAAAGGAGGAATGTTGAGCTCAAAAGAATTATCCCCCATGGCCTTGGTGATGGTGTACGACCCATAATGGAGTGGGCAAATATTATGATGGGGTCCTGTAAGGGGTTCTTTCTGCAAGTGCAACCAAACTTTGTCACCCACCTGAAACTTATGTGCCACCCGATATTGATCATGGCGCTGCTTGTACTTGTCATTGGACTTCTGTAGGATATCCTAAACCTGTTGGTGGATGTGTTGGATCCGCTCAATGAAACGGGTGGCTTTGTTAGCTTCAATTGGATCAGAAGATGAGTTAGCCAAGGTTACCGCAAGGGGAAGTGCAACATCTATGGGACCCAATGGTTGAAATCCCAACCCCACCTGAAAGGGGCTGCAGCTGGTTGATCTATGCAGGGATCGGTTGTAGCTATGTTGGACATAGGTAAGGCTCTCATCCCATGTGTGAGGGTGATTTGAATTATGCATGTGAAGGATATGAAAAATCATTCGATTAAAGACCTTAGTTTGGCCATTTGTCTGGGGGTGGAAGGTCGTGGATTTGGTGAGCTTGGTGTCCAGCAGTAACCAGAGGCTCGACCAAAATGTGTTGAGAAATCGACTGTCCCGATCTGAGAAAATGGTTTTTGGGATTCCAAAATGTACCTAGACTCGTTCAAAGAAGATCTTGGCAGTGGCCTCTGTTGTGATGTTCTTCTTGCAGGCAACCATAATCACCATCTTAAAAAAGCGATCAACAACCACAAAAACACAGTCATTTCCCCACTTGGTGGACGGGAGGCCCGGCATGTAGTCCATTGAGATGGATTCCCATGGCCTATCGGGAGTAGGAAGAGGGGTGTACAAGCCCCATTTCTTAGTGGTCGGTTTAGCAATAGCACAAGAAGTGCAAGACCTGATATACTTGTTGACCTCCATGTTTCAACCAGTAGAAATGTTTCTGTAGCATCGCCACTGTCTTTTCGACGCTGAAGTGTCCTACCACCCAATTGTAGTGGGCTTCCCAGATCAGCTTCGCTCGCTCGCTTGATGGAACACAGATATGGCCCAGATGACACAACAACCCATCCTAAAGATTGAAATTATCGACAACTGCATTTGCACCCAACATTTGGTAGGTGGTCGCGAAGTCTGGGTCTATCTCATAGAGTTGGGACCATCTAGAGGTCTCATGGCTGCAAGAGTCTAGCACCATGGTGAGTGTCGCGATGGGTGGTCTACTGAGGAAATCAATGACGTGATTGGTGCTTCTTGTTTTATACTTGATGTTGAGGTGAAATTGCTGCAAGTATGTGGACCACTTTTGATGGCGATCATTTTGCAATTTTCCTTGTGTCTGCATGAACTGCAATGGCTTATGATCAATGTGGATGATTGTGTCCTTCCCAAGAATGTAATGTCTCCATTGGTGGTAGGCTTGCACAATGGAATACATTTCTTTGTCGTAAGTAGGGTACTTACTGAAAACATCTGATAGTGTTTCACTATGATAGGCCACGTGGTGGCCATGTTGAGTGAGAATGGCGCCCACCGCATAGTCTGAAGCATCTATCTCGATCTCAAAGGGTTGTTGCAGGTATGGTAGTGAAAGTATTGGGGCTGAGCACAAGCGCTGCTTCAAATCATTGAATGCTTGTTGTTGGGACCAGCCCCACGAAAATTTTTCCTTACCACCACCCCTGGTTATTTGTCTAAGGGCCCATGCAATATGGGAGAATCCCAACACGAACCTGCGGTAAAAATTGGCAAGGCCCAAGAATATCTGAAGCTCAGTGAGTGTGGTTGGGGCTGGCCAGTCATGGATGACTTGGATCTTCGCTGGATCCACATGTACACCATGTTTATCAATTATGTCGCCCAGGTAATGGATATTGTCCATGTCGAAGGATCATTTTTCCAAGTTGGCATATAGCTTGTGCTGCCGCAAGGTGTGCAGAACCTGTTGAATATGCTGCAAGTGTTCAGCCCAAGTCTCGTTGGAAATGAGAATGTCATCCAGATACACCACTACAAAAGTATTGGTTAAAGGGGCACAAGATATCATCCATCAACCTCATGAAAGTGGTTGGAGCATTTGTCAAACCAAAGGGCATGACCAACCATTCAAAAAGGCCTTCCTTTGACTTGAAGGAGATTTTCCATACATCTGTCTATTCTATCGGGACCTAGTGGTAGCCAGACTTCAGATCAATCTTACTGAAGTATTTGGCCCCCCCTGAGTTGATCAAGGAGGTCGTCGATTCGGGGAATTAGGTACCGGTTTCTGACTGTGATTTTATTCAAAGCCTAGTAATCAATGCAGAGTCACAAGGTTCAATATTTCTTCTGTACCATCATGATTGGGCTCCCGCAACGTGATGAGATGGGATGGATGTTCCCCTTGTGGAGTAGTTCTTGGATCTGTCTCTTGATCTCCTCATTCTCTAACAGAGAGCGACAATAGACTGGCCCATTGGGCAGTGGTGAACCGGGGGTCAGATCGATGGGGTGCTTGACCTGACAGTGGAGAGGTACCCCAGTAGGTGAGGAGAAGATATCTAAGTATTCTTCCATGACCTTATCTACTTACTTTTGTTGTGTGGAGAGGTCGGTCGCAGAGACCCTGGATGTGGTTGTGATATTTCACTTATTCTGAGAGAGAATCACAAAGAAGACAAACTTCCCCGTCTAAGAGATAGCACTAGGTGGGACTCCCTCAGGTATCCTGTACAATTTCCTGTTCATAGTAAAAATAACACTACGAGGCCTAGACTCATATACAACATGGTGTTTCCATAAATAAGGTTGACCCAAAAAAACATCACAAACTTCGAGAGGAGAAACATCACACAATACCTCGTCTTTGAAGGGCTTGATGTCGTATGACAGTCGACACTGTTGGCTGATGCGGAGATCGCTTCCTTGATGGAGCCATCCAATGGTGTAGGGTTGTGGGTGCGGTGTTGTCGGCAGGGTCAACCGCTTGACAACCTCTACTGAGATGAGGTTCTTCTGGCTACCACTATCCACGATGAATTGCAGCGGGGTTCCTTTTACCCACATATGTGAATGGAAGAGGCATTCTCCTTCTTCTAGCTCATATGGTTAACCAGGCTGGACCCTGGTAGTAGAAACGATGGCACTGGGTTCCACGTCAATGATCCATCTTCCCCTTTCTGGTTCTGGGTCAAAGTCTGAACCCGCATCTAATTCAGAGGCTTTCACTTCGGCCACCAGTGACTGCTTTGAGCGACAGTCAGCAGTGTTATGCCAAGGGCTCTTATGGAAGTCGCAACACTTCTCAGTATCTTTCTTTTTTCTTTTTGGTGTCCTTCTTTGCTTGCGGCTTGGACTGGTTGTCCTGATACTGTCCATATTTTCTTTATCCTTTGTTCTATGGGGTTGGGGCCACCCTTTCCTGGATTTTTTTGTGAGGGGTTCCCAGGCCCAAATTATCGCGTCTTTTGTTTGAGCTTCTGCTCGATTTTGATGACATATCGATAGGTTGTTCCCAAGGATGAGATGTCCAAAAATTCCATTTCAGTCTGGATGTATCTATGTAGAGCGTCACAATACTTGAGCACCATATGTCGCTCCAAATATTTGATACCCATCTTGGTGCGCAAGGTATGAAAGATATTCGTGAAATGTGGCACTGCTTGGTCTCTTTCTTGCCGCAGTGTGGTCCATTTGGTATACAAGTTGGCATAACTTCCGACAGGGTAGTATTGTTCCTTAATAGCATCCCTGAAGGAATCCTAGGTGGTCGTGACTGTAAATAATGAGGGTTCCTCTGTTTCCTTTTTCTCACAGAAAGTTTCCCACCAATCTTTGACATGGGGAACGGCTTTGAGGAGCGCAAAAGTAATATTTTCTCTATTCGAAAAGTTATGGACAGAAAAATACCCTTCTAGTAGATTCAACCACGTGTCTATAACATCTGTGTCTATCTGACCTTCAAATATAGGAATATTGAAGTTTATTTGTACCTTGAAGGGGGTGGCGCCTTCGCTCGAAGAAGATGCGTCGACATTTGGGATCCGTCGAAGGATTTGCATGAAACTATCCATCATCTCGTTCCTTTGTTGCATGAGGTCTTCCTCAATCAATAGTTTGAAAGGATCTCATGTCCCGTCATCTTTCTTTTCTCCTTCCATGAGAGGTCACTTGGGTGTGCGAGATATTTTTTCCTCAAGAGAAACAAGCTCGAGACCCAACTCTTTGTACTCCGACCTCGTTGGGGACATGCATTAAGACAACAAGGAGTCGACCGCTCTGATACCACTGGTCCGGTTTTATGAGTAGAACGAAATGAATACAGATTATTAATAGGTTCTTAACAGAAAATAATAGAGATACAGTAAAAAATGGTTTTCTATTCAATAAGAAAATAAGTTGAAACTGTAAAATGCAACGAAAACAAGCTTGCTGGAATGGTGGCGACTTATCTCTGAGAAGAGATGTGACGGTTGTGCTCATTAGCAAGAAGATGATTACAATGAGGCTCTGAAGGAATTTTTACAATAAACATGAATGCCAAAACCCCTAGACATCCAAAAACCTAACCCT
>CBVK0100357421.1:0-12799 GCA_900067695.1 Picea abies
TTACTCATGAATGAAAAAACCCTATACATCCAAAAACCTAACCCTAGGAGGTGAAACGTCAAAAGTCATGTGGGCCCTTATGGGTAAGTTGGTACCTCAACTTCTGAGGTTCGTAACTTTTTCATATGACCTTCGTTCTAGGTGTGTGATAGCCCATTGGAAAGGCATTTTCGATAACTACACATTGTGCTATCAAAATCTAACTCTGTCTACAATTTTATTGTGGCAAGTGAAAAAAACACTTTTTAGGGCCCCAAAAAGGCCTTGAAAGTATAGAAAGATGTGCTGACATGAAAACATCCAAAACAAGCCAATTGTATTAGGTGGGAGGCCACAATTATCCTCTTAGAATATGTGTAGGGCTTCAAAAAACCCTAGAAGTGTAGAACCCACAATTACAAAGAAGTACAAAAGAAAGTGTTGAGCTAAAAATTGTCAAGAGGAGCTAGTTAGAATAGGTGGGTAGCCACCAATATCCACCTGGATCAAGTGAAAAATATTATTATTGTTCAAGAAGTAATTCATACCAACAGGGTAAATAAATAAAAATGAATTATCATAAAAATGGACATGGAAAATGCTTTCGATCAGGTCTGCCACTCGTTTCCTTTTGTTGTGCTCAAGAAGTTTGGTTTTGATGAGGAATTCATAGTCTAGATACATGCGTGCATTGGTTCTCCATAGATCACCCATATGATCAATGTAAGACCTTCCTCTTTATTCAAAGCCAACATGGGGCAGCAACAAGGTTACCCATTGTCCCCTCTCTTATACATAACTATGGATGAAATTTTAAGTCAAAAAGTTAATCAGAAACGAAAAATAGGGTGAATTCAAGGACCAAGTTTTACCAGAGGAGTAAAGGAAATCAACCACTCAAAGTTTGTTGATGACACATTGTTTTTGGGTGTAGCTTCAACAATAATAGATAAAAGGTTTTAGACAGTTTTTTATTGGCTTTAGGAGGGAAAGTAAGCAACATGAAAAGTCAAATTTATGTGTGGAATATCCCAGAAGAACATTTACAAGAAATATATAGAATTCTTGGTTTCCCTAATGTGAAGTCTTGGAAAAATTACAAATACCTAAGAATGTTGATATCTTTGAGAAATCTCACTTCACAAGTATGACACAGATTTCTAAACAAAAATAAGACAAAAATTTAGTAGTGGGGAAAAAGATGGTTGAATCCGGTAGGGAAGATAAATTTAATCAAGTTTGTCCTCTCTACTCTTCCTATATATCAATTCACAACTATGCTTGCTCCAAAATGAATTATGGAACAAATAGATAGAAATATATAAAAATTATTGTGGGAAGGAGGTAAGACTAACTCAAAAAAATTCCACCTGATCAATTGGAATATTATTCGATTTGGTACAGACAAGGGGGAATGCAATAAAATATCCATCTCTTATGAATATAGTTATGGGTTCCAAAATCCTTTGGATATTAGTGACATGGGCACAAGAATGATTGAGTGATGCCATTCATTGCAAGTATTTTAATGGATTAAGGAAAAGATGCATGGAATCTCCTTTGTCAAATTTCATAGGGTCAACCATATGGATTCAAATAAGTTGCACCTCTAATTCAATCCAGAATGTCATGGATTCTAGGAAATGGGAATTTATTAAATCTTTAGACGAGCAATGATATTGTAAAGCCACCATTAGAAACTATAGAAAAATTAAATACTTTAGAATATTGGTGTCTAATACATGGTTATCTTGCACTCTCAAACATCACATAATTGAGTGAGGAAGGAAGATGGATAGGTTGGAAAATTATTTGTCCTCTAGAAGCAATACCTGGTCAAGTAAATATGCTATTCAAGATGCTAGCAAGGCGTTCCCCAATTGATCATTCAATGCCTGATGAATGGGGGTGGGGCCTGAAAAGATACACAATAAAAAAAATGATACATTAGTCTTCTTCTAGACTCCCCTTTCCCACCAAAATTGAAATTATGGTAGTGCATTTGGAAAGGCGATTCTCTCCCCAAATTAAATTCCTTCTGTTGGGTCTTAGCTCATGGAAAATTTTAACAGCTAAAAATCTTCAAAAACAAGGGATAGAGGGTTCATCTAGGTGTGTCCTTTGCTGTGAAGCAAGTGAAAATATTCACCATATTTTCTTTGAATGTCATTTCTTTAGGAAATTATGGGAGCACACATACAAGGAAATCGAAGAAAGAGTTACACTCCTGGGATTTTGGTTTGAAATGTGTGTAGGCTAGAAGCACAGATACTTAGGGTCATTTCACAAAAAATGTATTTTTCAACATATTTTGATGGCTATTCTTAAATTTGTTTGTTGGGAGATATGGTTATCTTGGAATAAGGTGATCTTTCATCAAATGACTCTCTCTCCTACAAGGGTAGTCTCTTTGGCATGCATTTTGGTGGTGAAAACTATTCAGAATCAAGGTTTAAAAGGGATATCATGGCTAGATATGGGTCATGTGGAGAGACCTTGGATAAGAAACATTCTTAAACTTCGACAAGTGGTCATTCAAAAATATTTGACTATAAATATGCTCAAGGAGAAGTGGAAACTCAAAATGGGAGAGGAAGAGTTTGCAAATTGGAGGCAGAAACAAAACAAATGTACTATTTTCTTTCATGGGGATTCAAAAAGTAATCCAAGGGAAACAGGTTGGTGGGGGATCATTTATGATCCCAAAGGAATAGAAAGAATATCATTTACTTGGGGATTAGGAATACAACCAGGTTGAGGCATTGAATCTATACATGGTATTGAAACTAATCAAATCTTACTAGTATAAACCATAATAGTAATAGGAGACTCATAACTCATAATAAAGGGTGTTAAAATGAAATCAGGACATGGCCATCACATTCTAGTTAGAGAAACCCAAAGAATATCAAAGGAAAAAAAGTGATTCTAGAAGGTGGAGTACTATCATCCACTAAGAATTATGAATCACAGACAAGACATTCTCACCAATGAAGCTTGCAACCTTGATCAAGGTATGTTAAAGGAAAATCAAACTTTAAAACCTATCTATCTACCTTAAGCTCAATGTTTAGTAGTTTCATTTCTTTTGGGGGAGACTCCCCATACCACTAATCACATTTATGAGGACCATCAACAACCACAACAAACAAATATGTCAACCGTACATGGCATCACTTTCCTCCGACATTTTTAGTGGCACAATCATTGGTTCCTCTAATCTAATTACAGGGTGGTTTTGGGTTTCCTGCAATAAGTTATAGATGGTTATGCTTTTATTAAGGAGTCAGATGCAATTTGCAAGAAGTTCTGGATGATTATGCTTTTATTAAGGAGTCAGATGCAATGTGTCATGACCATAATCTTTCTTGCCCTTGTAATGGGTGCGAATTTTAGGAATTAAGGCAAGAGAACAACTTCTCAAACATATTGTAGCAGAAATGATGACTTTCACACCAAGACTCACAATCAAGTAGTCAACATAGTGGGTTCAATCATAGCTTATGTTGGATACATGGTGCAACAAATAGTTCATCTGAGAGCTCATGACCTAGGGGGACATAATCAAGTGGGAATTGAACTTAAACTATCCCAATCTATTTTATTTTAATGGTTTTCAAATTTTCTTTTCTTCTTGAGAAATATGTTAGGATTTATACTAGTAACTACATTAGAAAATACACAGACCTAACTCACTGACATTTTGTATTAAAATAATGTTTCTCAAGCATTTATAAAGTCAACTATGTACTACTTTGCTCTTGTTATAGCATTTTGCTAATATAAAATTAATCATTTCTATTAAAAAAAAATCTCAATAACCCTACTTTCAATCAAAATATCAAATCTCTACATCCATATTTTTTAACAAAATTTTGAAAATTAAAATATTTTTTAATAAAAATTTTAAAAGTAAAAAAAAATCATTCGAAATAAAAAAAAAAAATCATTCGTAATAAAAGAAACTCTAAAACTTGATATCCATAAAAGAAACTCCCTGAAACTTGATATCGATAAATTTCTACCCCATCAAACTTACATCAAAATTTTTAAAATTGAAATAAACTATAGCAATAAGGAAACCACCATTCTTAATTCTTAATAGGAGAAACTCTTTCAAGTTTACTTGATATGGGTAAAAGTCTACCAAATCAGAAATACATTCTGATTATGATTCAGAAATTGATATGGGTAAAACTCTTTCAATAGAATCAGAAATTGTATAATGAAAATATGACTTTTAGATATAGAATTCAGAAATTGTATAATGAAAATATTACTTTTAGATATCGAATTTGTCAATTGTATAATGAAAATATGATTCTTATATATAAAATTTGTCAACAGATTTAGATAATCTTAAGGATATTTTATCAAAAGTTAAAATTTATTTAAAAAATAAAAAAAAAGTAGTTAAAAAATTTTAAATACATGTTTTGAAAAAGGTGTTGTCTAATTGTTTTATGTTTTGTTTTTTTTGGTAGGATATGTGTTACATAAATCTGCATTAAATCACTATTTTCTGTTGTTTAAAATCCATTTTTGAATATAAAAATGGATTGGACATGCTGAAAAACCCTTATACAACTCAGGTTATACAAAAATAATCACTTAAATCTGTGGATCTAACAATTTCTCACAGGATTTGGAGCAAATATCCCCATAAAACATAACCCTAATAAAACCAAAACTTAAAAAATTTAAACTACCCCTTTTAAAACTAATGTAGGTCTGTCCAGGTACCTTTGAAAAATGCAACATGGATATAGAGTTATTGATATTGCAAGCTACAGCTCCAGCTCCCTCCTAAGAAAGATGAAAAATGCAACATGGATATAGAGTTATTGATATTGCAAGCTACAGCTACAGCTCCCTCCGAAGAAAGCAACGTGGATATAGAGTTATTGATATTGCAAGCTATCACGATTGAAAATCCCTCGGGAATGGAAAGGTTCACGCTTGAAAACCTTCAGAAAAGGAGTAATTTAAATTTAGAAAGTGAAATAATCCCTTGAGCAAATCAAAGGAAGCAAGACAGCGAATTATGAGAACTTCCAAGATCAAATCTATCGAGTGCGTGAAAATATTTCATGAAGAAACAAAAGGAGAAAAAGAAACCAGTTAGTTTACTGCAAGATCCTCATCGACTAGATTTAGAAGTATGATACCTAGCTTTAGATGTTGTAAAACAGCTACGTCAAAATGTGGTATTGAGGGAGAACAGTCTGTAATGAGAAATTTGTTGTCAAATTGTGAAGTTTTTTGGGATTAAAATGTGTACATCTAACCCTAGGATAGGTTAATCGTAGTAATATATATTATAAAGTTTTTATTTATGAAATTTAAAGAACTATAAAATTAGGTTGGAAAACCATAATGGCGCCATGAATGATAGAATTAGGTTGGAAAACCCTTCCTTATTGCAACCCGGATGTACTCAGACGGGAGAATTGAGGAGAACGCCTGAGTCAGACCTGAGAGTTTACAGTTTTCCAACCTGTGCTTGGAAGAGAATGACTCGGCAATTGACCAGGTCGCTGAATTTGTAAAATGGCGACATATCATTTGCACAGTACATGGCCCTTACCAGCAATATTTATTATCTAACTGCCATATGGTTAACAGGGGATGAGGATTGGTTAGAGGAACGAAATAGGATAATCATGAATAGTACAGGCTACGACACATATGGGAGGCATGGTCCATAGGTGGATGGAGAGGAAAGCTGGCATACTGTCACAATGTATAATCAAAAGGTTGTGGCAGTTGCGGAAGTTACAAGGCCATTGACAGCCTTCCTGTAAGGGAAAGGGCATTATGAACTGGATCTTAACATTTCTCAGTGTTATAGGGATAAAAGATAAGCAAGCAGCCAACCACCTGCATGATGATAAATAGTAGATTTCAGTTTCTATTTATATGGAAAATTAACTAGTTTTTTGGTTTGTGTTTGAAAGAAATTTAATAATCTCTTATTTACTTTAATTTTATTAAGGTTATATAGACCAATTTTAATTTTAATAAATATCAACGATCATCTTCATTTTAGATGTAATAAGTCTACTATTACTAATAACAATTATTTCAATATATTTAACCTAACACAGAAAGACAATAAATTATTACTTGGCATAGCCAAAGTCAATGCTGTTAACATTTTTGTAATGAATTTCAGTTATACATATCATGGATAAATCTTTAGTGGAAAATCATAAGATCTGTTCAAGTATAATCTGTGTTGTAAATTCTTGGGACCCTATATCAAATTAAAAAGCCCTAATATATGGAGTTTATAGGAAGAAGTAGATATTGTTAGAGATAATGCTTACATTAATGTTGTGTATTAAGTTTGGGATTGGTTTGAGATTGTTGAAAGTTGTTAAGAGATTTTCTCAACCTCTCTCTAACATTATAATAAGTTGGATCTGACAACACTTATTTAAGTGTGATGTATCTCAGTAAAATAATATAATACAAAATATTATTTTTTATGTGTTTTTGTGAGTCTCTCACATCTCCAATTCTATGTGATACTACTATACAACAGAAAAATCTTTTACTTTAAAAACATACATATTTTCAAATCAAATGAAAGAATAAACTGAAAATCAAATTGTTGAAGGCAGGCATGTTACACAATGTTTAGACTGAGCCAGCCTCCGTATAGATCTTTCAATGCTTGTGGAATATCATAATGACATAGTGTAATGAAAGGCCGGATCCCTGCCATTCAAACAATTTTTAAGTTGAAAGGTGTACACCTATTGATCATGGACACATTTAATAGGTTTTTAGTGCTTAATCAGTTTTGTATTATTGCATTCAAACAAATACACTTGCAGAATTTCATGATCTTTCCATTCATGTAACTTATTCATGATTTTTCAAAAAAAAAAAAAAAAAAAAAAAAAAAAAAAAAAAAACAGAATTTCATGATCTTTCCTTGCATTCTTTGCTTTGAGAATCCTGCGACAAGTGAAACTCTTCCCGCTACGGCCTTCGGCGTCCTTATAATTTTACAGACTCAAATAAGCCGTTGTCTAACTGTTAATTCAGTCCTTCTTCCTGTGTGAATCTGATTGAGTCGGTTGCTTAAATTGTAATTTTTATTTTTGGATTTAAGTAATACGAAAAAATTTGTTAAAATTTAAATCGATAAACTTGTAATTTTATTTTTATTGAAGTTAAAACCAAAATCAAGGCAGGAAAGACATTAAAAACCTCGCCTCCCAAACTCTCTATCTTCTAAAACAAGAAGGATGTCCACCTCACTCTTTCCACTCAAAAAAAAAGCAAACCCAAACATTCATAATTTTGAACCAAAAATCTGTTACATAAGACCTCAAACTTCTAAGATGGTCACAAGAGTCGCATAGTGTAAATATTAAAATATTTCTATCTTTTTTAACACTATAGGTTAAAAAATGATATGACATGATCACAAGTTACAGAGTAGAAATATTCATACTTTTTTTACAACTAAATGTTAAAAAATGGTATGATAAAAAATGGTATGACATGATTACAAGAGTCAAATAGTGGAAATATTCGTATTTTTTTTATCACTAAATGTTAAAAATATAAATATTGAAATAAAAGATAAGAAAAAACTAAAAACTAAAAGCATTAAAAGTTAAAAAATAAATGAAAAATGTTAAAAAAAATATTGAAATGAAATATGAAAAAAAAAGTAAACCTAAACATTCATAATTCTAAACCAAATATTTTTTATATCACATCTCAAATTTCTAAGATGATCACAAGAGTCACATAGTGAAAATAATACTTTTTTTTTAACACTAAAAATTAAAAATGGTATGACATGATCACAAAAGTCACATAGTGGAAATATTTCTATCTTTTCTACCACTAAATATTAAAAAATGAAAATTTTAAGAAAAATATTGTCTTTTCTACCACTAAATATTAAAAAATGAAAATTTTAAGAAAAATATTGAAAAGAAAAAACAAAGAAAATGAAAGAGTATAAGAAAAAAAAAACATCAAAGGTTAAAAATGAATGGTCTTTTCTACCACTAAATATTAAAAAATGAAAATTTTAAGAAAAATATTGAAAAGAAAAAACAAAGAAAATAAAAGAGTATAAGAAAAAAAAAAGCATTAAAGGTTAAAAATGAATGGAAAATGTTAAAAGAGACATTGAAATGAAAGAGAAGAAGAAACAAAAAAAAATAAAAAACAAAAGAAACAAAGAAAAGATATCTAACAAACTTTTCAATTTTAACTATCTAATTATAATTATAATTATTTTGTTTTAAATTCATGTAGCAAAAATCATTCACATCTATTGCCAAATATTGTTAAATATTAAGCTCTATATCTTGTTCCAAAACCATTAAAACCTAAGGTTAAGAAGAGTTGTATTAATCTACTTATGTAGAATAAGATACATCACATTAAGTGTGTATCTAACTGATATGATGCACCACATATTGAACCAATCATTTATTCATTGCACCATGCTTAATGTTTTCTATGTTTTGATATATATGTTATGATTGCTAAAATTGTTATATGAAATTAGATATGTAAAAATGAACCAATATATAATATCAAAATTTGTAAAATTAAATTTTTTCATATTAAAAATAAAAAGCCTTCACCCTTAGATTTCTCCAAATTATTAGATTGAGGACCCCATTTACTACATCTTTAATAGACTCTACATCATTGTTCTACATACTTTGAATCCAAATTTCTATACAATAGCATGTTTTTGGAGAAAATACATCATGTAACAAGCAATAAATAAAGCTTAAACACCAAACAAACTTTCTATAAATACGAATATTAATATAAGGTTTTTTAATTGAAACCCTATCAAATATTATAATTCTATTTAATCTCAATAAACATTTTGAATTCAATATGTAACTTGAAGGAATCAAACCCACTTGTTGTGAATAATAATCATTCCTCTCAATAATTCTAACTAAATCCAATTGATATATGAAATAATGATTACCCTCATTTAATATATAATAAAAAAATTTAAAAATTTATATAAATAAATTGAAAAGTTATTAAATCCCACATATAATTAAAAAATCTTTGAATGGAATGAAAATTGATTGTGAAATCAAACCATTTTTTTTTCTCTGTATAAACTATGTATATAATCTTAGACGGTGCAACAGAATGTATTTTCATCATAATTCTTGGCCTGAGAAATGAACACAGTATTTTCGTGCATAAAATATCTTTGTAATTTTACAATTTGCATATAACATCTTTGTAATTTTACAATTTAGTGAAAAGGGTTGGAATCATAAAGTTTAATATTAAGTACTATGTAGTTAATCAATTATTGATTTATTGTTTTTTCCATTTTGTTTATTCAATTATCATATAATGTGAGCACAGACAGTTTTACTGCATTTTGTTTAATGTTAATTAATAATAAATGATGATGGTTAAAAGTTCTATCTTTTGGGTTTTTTGACAGAAATTGAGAGATGTAAATTTGGACAAAATCACTATCTATGTTGTTTAAATTGCATTTCTGAATGCATAAATGGATTCAGTATGCTGAAAAACCCCTGGGGCACTCAGATTATACAAACTTATCCACTCAAATCTGCAGAACCAACCATTCATCACCTGATTTTGGACAAAATCAAACAGAAAAATTTACCAGAAAACAGTCAAAAAATAGAAAGTTTAGACTACTGCATAATAAACACCCAACTATACAGCATTTAATGTTCAAAATGTGTATGTGGAGATGTGCATTGTACAATCTAAAATTATTTTAGACATACAAAGTATTAGGTGATACTGTACATCCTGACCCAACAATATACAGCCTACTAAACAGTATTGAATGATGTGGCAGATAGTATATACACAGTCTAATCACCTTAATATATAGTAAAAAATATATCCTATTATATATATATCACCTGCTGTAGCATTCAATATTGAACATCAAACTATATATTGTTCCAAGTACATCCTGTACATACTATTTATCATACCGACAAGATACTGCGAAACAGTGAACCCATAATTGTCTCACTGCCTGATTATTAATATTAGTTAAAATTTTTAACATAAAAGTTTCTATAAATGTCAGAATTCAATATGCATAAAAAATTCTAAAAATGTCAGCGTGCAACGTGCAAGAGGACGAGGTTGATTTTTGGAGCGTACCAGGGTGCTTAGGATGCTGACGTCTCCCTGCACCACCCGGACTCAAACATCGACATGACAAATAAAGTAAGTGAAGCCAAACACTCAACATGATTTTAACAAAATATTTCTTACATCATATCAAAGTTATGGGCAGTGTTTACATATTGTTGATACTTTGGACAATGTTTACATATTGTTTATACTTTCGACCAATATTATGGGCGAGCAATATTCACTGGTAATGCTCCGGCTGCTGGTGCGGGTGGTGTATAGGTAATACGATCTGAATTGCTTTTGTGGTTTAATAATATTTATTCAATGTTGCGTAGTAAAGTAAAGTGAAATATATATGGTTAATATTATTTGTTTAGTGGTAAATTAATTCAAGTTGTAAATATTAGAGATGGATTTTTTTTATCAATACAATTGTAAAAATTTTATTTATAATTTTTTTTTTCATAAATATAGTGACAAACTTTTTTTTTTTCATAGGCATAGTGACAAACTTATCTGTATAACTTTTATGAATCTGCTGTTGAATATTTATTGATTGTAGGTATTTTTCACAAATTAACAATATCGAATTCAGTGACACGCTTATCTATACAATTTTAATGAGTGTGTTGTTGGATACTAATAGATGTCTACAAATTTCCATATCAACGCATTGAACATCCAAATGAATTGTCAAATAAAGTAAATGGACCCACTGATATAAAGTAAAGACAAGTACAATATTTTTAACAAAATATCTGTTACATCAAATCAAAGTTATGGGCAGAAAAGGCTTATAATTTCCCTCAAATAACATTACCCGAGCACTGAGCATCAAAGTTATGGGTAGAAATTAAATCAAAGCTGTGGGCAGAAATCAAAGTTATGGGCTTATAATTTCCCTCAAATAACGGTACCCGAGCACTGAGCATATATTGCATGGTAAGAGAATAGGTAATAGGTGCATATATTGGAATTGCACTTGATGGCGGTGGTTAAAGGAGTTGTTGAAGTGTGTTATAAGAAGGTGAGATAGGAGTTCAAAGAAAAAATGCATTCTCTCTTAATTCTTAATTCTTTGTATTAGTGGATGATTTTGGATTATTGATGATGAGTGTTGATGTAGCAACAACCAAGTCATGTTTAAAAAGAAAATTCTGAATGCAAGAATAACTATCGTTGTAGCACTTTGTATAGATTTCTAGCTCCCCTATCCAATGCCTAAAACATTAAACAGATAACTTGTAGTTCCCTCATAAACTATAATCTTCATAATCAATTTAATATGCCAAATAGAATCTTCAAAATTGGTTGAATATGTTAATTTTTTTCCAGTTAGCAACATCTGGCACACATTCTCCCAGATTGGTCATGCTTATTTGACCAAGGGAAAATGATACATTCACTCACAAGGGAAAATGATACATTCACTCACGGGGCTTTGCTAGTGGTGAATGACCCAAGGGTAGTATTTCTCCGGACAATGAGTGGATAGACTCGGGATGCTCTCACATTGCCTGCTCAAGGATGGAGTGATCTATATTAATTAGACGTGCAAGTGAGGAAATAATCATCAACATAAATATTTACTTACTATTTTCAGTTGAGATTTTCAGTTTGTAATTATTCTATGATAATAGTATCATAAGGAAATCATTATCAGATCTGAAAATCATATAATTCAACATGGTATCAGAGCAAACTTAAAATATTTCAGTGCCAGAGATAGTATAAGTCCTTTCCAGAGCAAAGTTAAAATCTTTCAGTTCCAGATCTGATAGATTTGCTTAAGATCTTTTATATTTTTTCAAATGTATGGTCGTGGCCACGAGTGTCAGGTGTGCACACAGAGTGACCTGTTCATACAGTGCGACCATAGTCGTGGTCACAAGTGGCATGTGCACACATAGTGACGACATTCCCTTTGGTCATGATTTTCCTAATTACAGGACGTGGCCACCTTAAGGACTGATTTCTCCTGGAAGACATGGATCTTCTTCATGAAGACCAAGGATGAGGCCTTCAACAGATTCTAGGAGTTTGGGGTTCAGGTAGAGAACCTGACAGGGAAGAAGATTGAGGTGCTAAGGTCAGATAATGCAGGAGAGTATACTTCCATTGACTTCAGTGATTTCTGCAAGGAATCAGGGATCAAGAGGGAGTTCCAGTACATATCCACAAATGAGTAGATTGCGTACATTCTCACCAAGCCTCTATCTAGAGTGAAGTTTTGAATACTTCAAAGACAATCTTGGCGTGATGTCGAATGTCTCCCTCGCTGAGAGGGAGTGTTGATTTTTCAACATCGGGAAGACATTCTCTTAAATTGGTCATGTTGATTTGACCAATGGAGGATGATATATTCACTCATGGGGATATGTTAGTGGTGAATGGCCGAGGATGTTGATGGTTCTCTAGTTAACAACATCGGGTAGACATTCTCCCAGATTGGTCATGTTGATTTGATTGAGGGAGGATAATACATTCACTCATGGGGCTATTCTAGTGGTGAATGGCCCAGGATAATGGTGGTTCTCCAGTTAGCAACATCAAGAAGACATTCTCCCAGATCGATCATGTTGATTTGACCAAGGGAGGATTATACATTCACTCACGAGGCTATGCTAGTGGTGAATGGCCCAAGATGTTGATGGTTCTCTAGTTAGCAACA
>CBVK0100357422.1:0-12799 GCA_900067695.1 Picea abies
AAATCAATCTGAAGATATTTGTATACCATGGAGTACAATATGATCTCCCATGATCACTGAAGTCATATAGGTACTGGTCCAATGAAAAGGAAGTGACAAATTAGGAGAGTTGTGACCACATACTGATCTCTTGAAGTTTTCTACACAATTTGCCAAAGGTGAAAGTCTACATCATGTGAATAAAGGAGTTGAGGTCGAGCGTAATGAGACATCGTTTGATTATCGGTCATTGAGTTATATTGTTAACAAATGCAAGACAACCTATCGATAATGAAAGTAGGTATCAAGGTACCAAGTACATTCTTACAAGTGTGAATAAAAGAGTTGGGGTCGAACACTTGAACCTGGCACTAATGATTGAAAGCCTCAAGGTACTCATAGGACTATAGGTTTGGTTTCTAGAATAGATGAGCTGAAGTGTATGGAAGGAGACCCACTGAAAGGAGAGAATTAAGGCATCTCTCATCATTCAGCATGAGGTACAAAGCAATAAATTCATGATTTTTATGAAATCAGATGAAGAACATGTTCATGAACCGATGAACCTGTCCATCTTTTGCATGTTCCAAGTGCAAGTGGTTCATGAAAACGACCGTTTGAATATAATCCAATGAGAAAAATTGTTGACAAAGGTGAGGAAACCACCGATAAGGATAATGGAATCCAAGACACTACACGAATCCCAATGTGTGAATAGTTGTCTTTCCGTCGAACATAAGGGAAACCACCCAATCAATAACCCATGATGAAATGTCGAATGTTGGGTTCAAGGTTACCTACCAATGATGAAAGTAGGACCAGGGTGTGTGATGAGACTACAACATCATTTTATTATGAGACAGACCGAGGGTATGGCCGACATACAAAGTCAATATTTCTAAGAAATGGATGACACAGATTGATAAACTTCCTTTGAACATGAGCATGAGACATATGGAAGACTCCAATATCATAGACTAAATGATGAAACCATGAGATGTAGAAGGAATCAATGAAATTATCTATATTGACTCGAAGAGTAACCAGTTAGTGGAGAAAACTCTTTGTAATGAGATCAACTTCCTAAGGCCATGCTAAACCCAAAATTATAATGACAAATGGACTCAATAACTTTTTTCTCTATTCAAAGGAAACACTACTGGTGCTAATATAAAATAATACTCCCTTCTTGCCCGTCTTTTATTGTTTTTTCATAGTCAAATGACTGCTATGATACAAATATGGAAATGAGTGTCGCATGTAAGAAAAAATAGCTCCAACAATGGAACATACCTATGCTCAATGCAAAGAGGTGCATGCAGGAGATGGAAACTCAAGGGAATGTTCCCTCCTGGGTATAGGGTGTCAAATTGCGAAGGATATAAACAAGGCTCTTCTTGGTTAAGGATGCAAAACTGCTAAGGAAAACGATTTATAACGCAAAGAGAGAACAAACTATAGGTTCAATATTGCAAGCAAGGGCATCAAATGCAATAACAAGTTAATGCAAAAAATGTCATTTTTCATAATCTTAGTCTACTTTGTGTGAAAGAGGCATAAACTAGTACCAAATAAACATCCTTTCAAATCCAATTTACGAGTGTGAAAGAGACAAGTTCACTCGACAATCTTTTCTCTTTTTGAAAACAAGTTGGAAAATAGCTTAATTAAGACTCGTAACCTTTCAAGTCACATTTAACGAGTGTGAAAGGGAAAAATCACTCGACAATCTTTTTTATTTTTAGACAAGTCGGAAAGGATATTAAATCAGACTCGCTTGGGATTTTGTAGGCGGCATGTCACGGGGCAGGCCAGGGCTCCTATGTTGGACTTTTGTGAAATGTCAGTGTCTTACGAATATTCGACACAATCTTGGGAAAACAAAAAGCCCTCCAAGTTGAGGAGGATAAAGTGATAGTGGATGTTACCTTCTCCATGATATATCAAATAATGTATCTTCCTTGAAAAGGCATAGGAGGAGGCACTGGATACCCCACAAGACCATCATAGTCAAAGGGAACCTCTCCAAGACTTGGAGGGAGATTACTCAGGAAGAGTAAAACTCTCTCTTGTTTAGAAGGTGCAGTACTAGAAATGCTAATGACATGGTATATCAGGTATAGAAATATAATTAGAAAAGTGATATCGACTCAAAATTGCATTAGTGCAAACACTTATTCAACCATTGGTTGAATAGGAAGAAAGAAAATGAGGTCAAGAGATGCATCTCCCCCCAAAATAGGAGTGCTTTTGGTCAAATATTGCATCAACATGATCGCTGGTTGAACATGATGAGAGACAAAAAGGTCAAGAGATACATCAAACCCAAACATAGGAGAGGTGTCAGTCAAAGATTGCATCGACATGACCACTGGTTGAACGTGATTCAAGACAACAAGGTAAAAGGATGCATCAATCCATAAAGGAAGAGGGGTTTCAGCTAGAGATTGCATTGACATGACTGTTGTATCAACCAAACAAGGAATAGAGTCTGGGGAAACCACAGACGACTCAGAACCTGAAGGGCCCTCACATGAGAACCATGCTTTTGGTATCCCAACAATAACAGGACACAAACGAGTAAGGTGACTTCCTTTACACGTCCTGCAAAGGAATTTGGCCTTACGTATGACACATCTAGGCTTCCCAATCATATGAATTCCCCCAAAATGACTTGTAGTGGCTAGTGACAAACCTTCAACATGACTAGAAAAAGTTGATGATGAATCCCCAACATGACTAGCAAAGGTGGGTGATGGAAGTACAATGTGACTAGCAATGACTAGAGTTGTTCCCCCAGCATGAATTGCAAGTGCTAGTTGTTGGTCTTAAACATGACTTGCAGAGGTCGTCGACCAATCTCCAACATGACTAGAAGTGGTTGGTGATATAATGCCAGTATGACTTGCAGTAACTGGACTTGTGATGATGGTGGGTTGTGGCATTTGAGACCAAGGTCCAGGGAAAGATTGGTTTTGAGACATTGTAGGCTAGGAAGGGTCCTCGTTTACACCCTGTCCCTTTCTGGAAGGATAATATCCTCCTCCAGACTGATTCATAAAGGGTTGTAAGGGAATTGACATCGAGGAAGCAATTTGCAAAGAGAAAGAGACGTTACAAGGGTTACTCATGTGAGGATATATGTTGCGCCGATATGAAGAAACTTCATGAAGGGAGTTTCCCGTACTATAAAAATAACTCCCCCCGGATGAAACACTAGAGGAAAAATGAAGGTATGCCATTGGAAAAGTGTTCGTAGGAACTAACATAGCGAAAGAAGGATAAGTGAACATAGTGTAATAAGTAGAATGACCACCCATTTGATCACTTGATCCTCGCAAAGTGGATTCGTAGGAAGCAATATTCCAACCTCCTAACGTAAGAGTTGTTTGAGGGATATGACTCCCACCAAATGGTGATAATATATGATGTTAGCACACTCAATAGAATAATCCATTAATATACATAACAAATATTCCCATTGAATAATAATTCAAATATTTGCAAGATATCAATTGGACGGGAAAAGAGTATTTATATTAATATATGATCAGTAGAAGTGAAAAAGTTACAAACTTCCGTGTCTGTACGGTTCAGAACTGAGAAACTAAGTTCCTTCCAGTTGGGCCTCCACCACTTCAATTCTCCACCAAAGGCAATCTCATACAAGAGAGACAATGAATTTCTCAATCAATAATGGAATATCTTGGGGGTTGAACACTATGTTCAGAGTTAAAGGACAAAGGGATGCATACTCAATATGAAGTGAATAAGTTCTCGAGAGTAACTTTGCTCTCAAAGTTGAATTCTTTCTCCTCCTTTCCATAACTGAGAATTGGCCCATTTATAGCCTTCAAATGGAACTGAATGGTCGAGTCAGGTATATAAAAGGCCAAGGATCATTGATCCTATGTCGTGACATGGAAACCCGACACCATTTTTGAGTTTTGGGCACAAATCCTGATGTACGTGGGTTGTAGTGGTGCAACCTATGCATATTATGTTTCATAGTAGGCAAGGTGCATATATGTGGAAAAAATATATTTTTATCTCTAGGAATTGCAAAAAGGGATGAAAATTCTTCATAGAGAAATGGAAAAAGGTCCTATGTACAAGATTGCATAAGGTGAAGCAAATCTTGCTATAACAAGTGTAAGAACATGCACACGGTAACAGAATGGGTGACTACACTACCACTAGTGGAGCATATGCCAACCATTTTGTCTCATTGACATGAACATGTAGAAGTGGAGAGAATGAGGTATCAAAAGAATATCCTTGAACATATATTGGGACCACTACATGAAGAAGTAGTGAGGGTAATTGGAGAATTGACCATGCTGCAGGGTAAGGTCCAAAAAACAACGATTGAAGGAGAGAACAAAGTTACAAACTTGACCACGTAGGGTGCAAAGGTGATAGAAGCGACATATGCCACAATCATCAAAGAGGTGGAGGAAACAAAGGATGCCTCTTAGAAATTTATTTCAACATGGAAGAGAAAGAAAGATGCCCGAGTGGCTCGATGAGCCACATGTGAGTATTGGGAGCTTGCTCGACATGAATTTTTGGAAATAGTTTTGTTGTTTTTGATGCAGATTTGGGAAAAAGTCTAAGTGTACGAAAAGTGCACGGACGAAGAAGGAAATATAGGGAGCACACAACTAAGGCACATCGTAACAATAGAAAATCAACATGCATATTGAAAATTAGAAGAAGGTAGTTGAACAACTAGTTAACTGAAGTGGCCATGCAATGTAATGAGTGTTTTTGGGAGGAACTGAGCAGGGTTTTAATCTCTATATTTTGATGTATAAATATGTAATAGGTTGGGAGATTTGGGGTTTTGTTCCATGTTGGAACTAGTCTATGAGATGTATTGAGGAGTTTTGTACCATGTTGGGTCTAGTCTATGAGATGTATTAAGGAGTTTTGTTCCATATTGAGTTCCATAGTTCTTGAATGTATCATTCGGTGGATGAGAATAATTAATAAAGGAATGATAAAGATATGATATTGATTCTTGTGTTGTTTGTCTCTCTATGCATGTTTAAGAATTTATTTTATATGCATCGTAGAATTGAGTTGTCTTATGGTTAAATATGGTGCAATATTCATGATTGTTACAACAATGAAGTATATATGAATATGGAATATAAGGATAATAGGAATACAAATCATAAGTAAGTTAATAATAATAGAATAGAGTTATGGAAACAACCGTAATAAGGAAGAATGAATGAAATGTTTTCCTCCCATTCCCTTACTAATGTAGAAGAAAGTGTTTGGTGGGATTTGTTGGTCATAGATAAACTTAACCTAGGGTCTTGTAAGTAGCACTTAATGTCAATAGTCAATAATCTTAATTCCTTAATGGAAATTAGAAAACCATCCACGAAAAATATGTGCCAACAAACATAACAAAAAAAAACCATTTTATTTTTTAGAGCACTACCCGGGAACCCCCACAAGCCCATCACAATACAATAACTAGATTTGTTCATGCAAAAAATATAACACATACCCAAAATTTCCCTCTTTAAGAGGTAAGTGAATATAACTCTATTTTTATCTACCTTTTTATCGTATTCTTGAATTAGATTGAAGTCTTGGTCTCTTACAAATTGGTATCAAATCACCATTGAAAATCTCCATGTGTTCCATTGAATTTGATATATCCTATCCTACCAAACTTTGAAATTTACTTATATTTAGATTCAATATAAGTACTTGGTTATCTAGACAAAATAAACATAATGTAATTCCATGTTACAGATGCTTTCTGTCAATTTAATCAATATCATGCTGATCAATAATATCAAGTTAACAATAACTTAAATTATATTTTAATATTTTTTAAAAAAGAAACAAATATATAAAATGTATTTAAAAAAAAAACATATAAAAAATATTTATATTCTCTTCCTCTAAAAACTAAAACAACACTAAAATCTAAATAAACATGCAAACCATTAAAGACAGATACGCGCATCCTCGTGACAAAGATCTGCATGACCAATTCATCATTTTTATAACGAAACATCCGTCTAATACTAATGAAAAATGGTGTGGACCATATTAATGTCATATCACCTCTAGTTAACGTAAGAATTTCAAAATTATTGTTGTGGAATCTATACTAATGCTACCAAACAAATCCATTCAGAAGAAGAACTGTGGATAAACGGACATAGTACATAAATCTAGATTATGGAGCAAATCAAACACTAATCTAAACAACCTGTGCAGATAACAAAATTTAGTGCAATGTTCAAAGAAGTGACAACTACTTACACGCTTCATCATTCCTCTTCTTAATCCATCAAATATCTAAGTTTTTAGCAGAAGATGCAACGACAACCTGGCTAACTTATGTGCGGCCGTTGAAGACTTCTTTATTTCTCTTTTCAAGTTGTTGCGTAAAACAGACAATAGTTCCTGCGAGATATCAACACTTTCATCCTAAAGCAGACAATAGTTCCTGCGAGATATCAGCACTTTCATCCAAAATCGCGGTCATTATAGTTTGCATGGAAGCGTATACACACCCTATTGACTTGAAATATTTAGTCAATAACCCTAATTTATTAATCATAACGAAAACCATGTGCCTAATAGATGCAAAAACAACCAATTTGACCCAAACACTAGATTAGATTGTGCAAAGGATAACACATACTCAACATTGCCCTCTTGAATATAACTCTTTATTTTTAGCTATTGGAATCTTGGCCTCATACAAATTTAAATCATATCCCTATTGGAAATCTTGATGTGTTACACTGAATTCAATATATCCTACCAATCTTTGAAATTTACTCATAATTAGATTTAATTAGATTCAATACAAGAACTTAGTTATTGAGAAAAAAAACACAATGTAATTCCATGTTCCAAATGATTTGTCAATTTGACTAATATCTTGTTCATGAATAATGTGACCTTAACAATAAATTAAATTATATTTTAATATTAAAAAAAAAAGCATACAAATATGTAAAATGTATTTTCAATTTAAACTATATTTGTAAAATGTATTTTCAATTTAAACTAAAAAATTATATTAAGAATATTTATATTCTCCTCCTGTGAAAACTAAAACAACACTTAAATCTAAATAAACATGCTAACATTAAAAACAAATACGCCCATCCTTTTGAATTCGTATATATCAACAAATTAAAAACAAATACGCCCATCCTTTTGAATTCGTATAAATCAACAAACATCTGTCAAATGGAAAATGGTGTAGACCATATAATGTTATATCACCCATAGTTAAAACAAGAATTTAAAAATTATTGTTTTAGAATCTCTACTAATGCTTCAAAACAAAATCATTCATAAGAAGAACTCTGAATACTCCGGCATAGTACATAATTATGCAGCAAATAAACACTAATTTAAACAACCCGTACAGATAACAAAATTTAGTGCAATGTTCAAAGAAGAGACAAGTACTTACACGCTTCATCATTCGTCTTCTTAATCCATCAAATATCTAAGTTTTTAGCACAAGATGCAAGGACAACCCTGGCTAACTTATGTGAGGCCGGTGAAGACTTCTTTATTTCTGATGTCAAGTTGCTGCGTAAAACAGACAATAGTTCCTGCGAGATATCAACACTTTCATCCAAAATCGCGGTCATTATAGTTTGCATGGAAGCGTATACATCTTCAGAATAAGGATTCTGATAAACAACGAGAAGGAAATATTCGAACATCTGAATGATGAGGTACAAGTGACAAGTGCAAGTGAGGACCTAATTGTAGAGGAAGGACTGTCCATCTTCCCCAGATCTTTAAAACTTTTGACAGTGAACTCTAATATATCTTTCAATAGATCCTCATGTACTGGTTTATTGGGTGCCGTTATTTTCAGGATTTTGTTACCTCGAGCTTCACTTCTTCGTGTCGGTTCCTCATGAGCTCTGGGGTTACCAAGGCATCCTTTGATGGACGCATTGCATTGAGAATTGATTCACCATGGATAAATAGGCCTCCACTTTATATAAGGCCCGAAGCATCATTCACCATGGATAGAGCGAGGTGGATTTTCCAGTTGCTGTCAGGCTGCAGAAAACCTACGCTCGAACTCTGTTTCAATCAGATCTCCCATTTCGTTCTCAAAACCACTTCACTCGAATGAGAACAATGAAGCCACCAGGGTAGAAGAAAGAAGCGACTACCACTTCACTCGAATGTCCAGATGCACATAATGAATAAGTAGGGTAGATATTTAACTGTTTAATGAAGCCGTTAGGTTTGTTTAATGAAGCCACTAGGTTTGAAGAAGGGGACTGGGCAAATATTTAACGGGCTATATATATACACTAAAATTAGGTTTGAAGTTATTTGGTTACACATTTAACAGGTTTTAATAATAATAATAATAACTTATTTAAGCAGATAGGTTTTAATAATAATAATAATAACTTATTTAATCAGATATAAATATATATACAGTAATTAATTTAGGTTTGAAAAAGTTATTTGAGTAAACATTTAACATGTTTTAATATTAATAATAATAATAATAACCTATTTTTAAGGTTACCACACATTAAAAATTGGTGTCAAAAACCCCTTTATGAAGTGAGAGTATTTATCAATTTATTTTTAAGGTTACTATGTTTATAAAATAATCCCAAATCTTTGTAATTACATGTTGACACTGATAAAAAAAAATTAACATCACCCAAACCAAAATACAAGTAATTTAGCACTTCATGCCATAAGCAACAAAAATGATATATATATGGTTGGTTGATTTTGACCAAATATCTATATGTATTGAAAATTAAAAAAAACAAATTGGTACATATGGGTTTTTAACATCTAATTGTATGATTTTTTATTTAGAATAAAAGTATTATAAATTGCTATTATGGTTATCTAAGAATTAAAAATATATGAGATGATATATGAAGTTTTAATAGAAAATGTTTTTTGTTTTTTTGTTTTTTGGGAAAGTGGAAAAAATCTATCACAATTTAGTTGTTAACTAGTAGTGAGGATAATCATCATTACCTATTGTCTACTAATGTTAGTTGAATCATCATCATTGTTTAATGAAAACCATGTCACTTGAAATGACCCAATTGTTAGAATTTTCCCCTTGCTAGAGGTCTCTCCTTCTTTGGAAATTAACAAATTCCATTATGTTTCACGAAGACATACTCTTAGCCAAGAACTTTTAACAAAAAAATAGTCACAATTGTTAGTTTCACCTTCCCATTGTGCCAAAATACCAAAATAAATGAAATAAAACAAAAACGTGTTTATTTATAACATTTAAAAACATTTTCCAAGATCCAATTCAGATCACAACTCTCCATTTGAAGATTTTTGGTCCCCAAAAGCTAGACCGTTAAGGAGGTAGAAGCACACAACTTCCATTTTCCTCGCATATACACCATACCATTACTAATGAAGGTGGCTTATTTCGTGCTTATTTTCCCTTCTTTTTCTATTAGAGTAGTTGTTCTCTCTCTATCTTGATGTTCTTTGACGAGGTATGCCTTGCCACCCTTGACCAAGCATTACTTGTTTTCTCTCCTGTAGAAGGTATCATCCCTATCCCAAAAGTAGGAGCTACCCAACATCACTCCACAGGTGTCCAATGGCACAACTTTACATTCTAACTCATCAACAGAGATAACATTAATGCCAAACTTGATTTTATATCTTTGAGTGATTATCATAATAGTTTTCCCTTGCAACTAATGAGCTTGGTTACACTAGATCATGGGTTTCTTGACCAATCTCATCAACTAATGTTTAAGAAACGAGATAACATTGAGAACCACTATCGAACAAGGAATTTAACTTCATGTTCTTCACTTGAACTTTGATTTAGAATAATACATGTTTATATTCACTCTCCCTACAATCTGGTGCAAACTATGACATCATCTATATTACATGTGATTTCTATTGCTTCTTGTTTTGTCTCATTATCTTCCTTTGCTTTCCCCTTGGAATTTATCCACATTGGACATAATTCTGGATGAAGTTTCCAACACTTTTCTTCTGTGTGCAATGTCTATCAAAATCCCTCCTTTTCTGGGTTGTGATTTCTATCTTCTGTCTCTTTTCTTATGGGTTTCTTCTTGGCCCATCTGTTGTTGTGTTTTCCTAGAGTCCAAATCAATGTAGAGAGCCTCGTTTATGATTTTCACACCATGAAGTTGCAACCATATTTGGATATGGATAAAAAGTCATCCAAGGTACTTCATCATCACTCTTGGTTCTTCGAGAGAAATACCCAACCTCATGGCCTACCTCTTGAACTCAGAAGTGTACCCTTGCACTCGTATTTTTTCTTTCCAAAGGTAATAGCATTTCAGAATTTTTTCCTCTTCATATCCTATGGTATAGAATTATGACTTCGGTAATGCCTTGAAGTCCTCCCATTTCATCATCATGGACTTGTTTCCTATCCTCAATGCATCAACATAAGTCACCCATGAAAACAGTTCATGTCTAGTCATATTCAAATGGGAAAGGAGATATTTTGTGTTTCTTGGATTTGATAAAGATCAAAGTAAACTTCTAATTGTTTCAACCAATATTTTGGATTTGATACTTTGTGAGTGTGCTCCCTTACCCTTCATACTAGCAGTTGTGTCACCAACTCTATCAATGAAGTAATGATTTTCTCTATTGGATGCAATATCACCTCCAAGTGTTCCCTATCACATTCTTCATGATGATACCATGCCATTCATGGAGCTTTGATTGTTTGTAGTCCTGGTAGAAATAATTCTCCATTGTTTGGTACTGGATAAGAGTGTTTACAATGCAAGTGCTCTCCAAACCTTCAAAATTTACTCTTATACCATCTTATCCATAAAGGGTAGGCCTATGTTCTTTCGTCTCACAAACATGGATACTTCCACGAAATAAAACAATTATATCTTTCGTCTCACAAACATGGATACTTCCACGAAATAAAACAATTATAAACTCATCTCTTTGGATTACGGGAAATTCTTGACTAATCAAGCCACAAGTTGAGTCATAAACAAATGAGTTAGAAAGATGCTTAGAGGTAATGCAAGTTGACCAAGTAGAACAGATCCAAGTCAAATTTACCCAAATCAGATTTACGTAAATTGGGTTCACCAAGGGATTATTTTCAGTCGAATGAGGAAGGGAACTCAACCAAAAATATCGGGGGTGAGTAACATGGTGGAAAAAGTTGACCAAACTATCCAAACCATCCAAACCACTATATAGAGGGTGATTTTACTCTTCAACAACCAATACACTTACTAGGTTGAATTTAGGAGTCCACTACAATTTTAAAATGTTTGGGGGGCTATTTTGAAACCCCACATTCAATAAAAACTTCAAACAATGATAAATTACATGCATGGATTATAGAGGATGAAAATTTACTTCAACAACATATGCATAGATAACTGCAATTCATAAAAAAAACGAATGAGAGAACAAAATATATTAACTCACACATATCAACATTTAAATGGGTTTATTTTAGTATGTTCATGAGAAAATTACAAAGGGGTGAGATATATGTGAACTTGTGTATTGTTACTAATGGTAAGGGATAAAATTACAAAGGGGTGAGCTTTGCACTGAACCTATGTATTGTTACTAATGGTAAAGAGAAAAATTACAGATGCCATGGATCATAGACACATTCTCTTGGAGTGAAGTGCCACATTAACTCCTTCATCCACTCAATCTAAAGTTGGTTGTTCTCTTCGAGCTTCAATTTATACTAGTTTCCTTTCTCTTTCTCCTTGCATATCCCTTACCCTTGTCCTCTTCACTACTTCTATCATTACTTTTAATGGGTTTCTCTTGGAAGGAAAACAATCACAAATATTTTTTTCACCTTCCCATTGTGAGAGAAGACTAAAATAAATGAAATAAAACAAAAAGATGTTTATTTACAACATTTACAAAAATATTCCAAAATCCAATTCAGATTAGGTGTCCAAGTAGTAGCTCATTCATGATCCCAATATAAACATAGTGATGGATGACCAAATATACAGTTAAGTGGAGCTCCAAGTTCTGAATTGCCTCAACCAAATCGTGAATATAACTGCACCCAATAAACCATTCCATGACCATCTATTGCTAGATATATTAGAGCTCACTCTCAAAAGTTTTAAATATCTCAGGAAGATGGACAATACTTCCTTTGCAGTTAGGGTTTCCATTCTCAAAATTGTTGCAGATGTCCCTTCATGCTTAATAATGTTACACCTTGGACTGAACAACCCCATCATTGAGATGTTCGAATATTTATTTTTGTGAAAATATGAAGGTATACATACCCCACCCCCCTTTGGATTTGAACTTGTAACCTCTTAGGATGAAAGAGATGTTCTTAACCATTAGGCCCACTCACGATGTATATATACACTAATTAATGAAGTTATTAGGTTTCAAGAAATTATTTGGCTAAACATTTAAGAGGTCTTAATAATAATAATAACAACCTATTGAACTTGCTATAAATATATATACACTAATTAATAAAGTTTTTAGGTTTGAAGAAGTTATTTGGGTAAACATTTAACATGTTTTAATAATAATAATAATAATAATCTATTTTTAAGGTTACGACACATTAAAAATTGGTGTAAAAGACCCTTATCAATTTATTTTTGAAGTTACTATATTTATAAAATAACCCCAAATCTTTGTAACTACATGTCCACACTAATAAATTAATTGAGGTCACCCAAAATACAAGTAATTTATCACTTCACTCCATAAGCAATAAAAATGATATATCTATATCTATATCTATATCTATATCTATATCTATATATCTATA
>CBVK0100357423.1:0-12798 GCA_900067695.1 Picea abies
CCAACATAATTCACCTAGAGGGTGATGGATAGGTTTGAAAGGAAGGATCTTGAAATTCATTTCAGGGAGTTGGCCCAGTTGATATAGATAGGTACATCAGAGGAATTTATCACAGAGTTTTAGAGGTTGGTTTTCAAGGTAATTGATATCTCATAAAAAAGGTTAGTGATGCTATTTACAGAGGGGCTAACTGAACCCTTGAAGGGTTGGGTTAAGGATTTTATGCCACCCACATTACAGGATGCCATCAATAAAACTCAGGATATGGAAAACACATCGGTCATAAAGGCCCTAGTAAAGACCTCCATTCCTCATAAGGGGAAGGAGAAAAATTTTCCGCAACAGACATGGACAGGGAAAGACAAGTTGGATGAAGACACACAGACAAAGCTTAGAAGAAAGAAACTATGATTTAGTTGCAAGGATCCATGGGAACCAGGTTACCAATGTATGGGAAAGGGAAAGGTCCATTATATTGAAGTAATATATGATGAAGGTAATGAAGGTGAAGAGGAGAACCTGAATAGTTCAGATGAGGGTGAGAACAATGGCGAGGCACCACACCTTGAAATTCCAGAACATGCACCATTACAATAAGGGGTCAATAAGGTGACCATAGCCACATTTTTAGGATTCCCCAGGTACTATACCTTCCGAATCAGGGGAATTATGCAGGGAAAAAGAGTTATAATGTTGATTGATGGAGGGGCCACCCATAATTTCATAGATGCAACATTGGTTACTGGGAGACAAATTCGCATAGGGGAATTTGAGGGTTTTGAAGTAGTAGTGGCAGATGGGTACAACATGACCTATACTCGGAGGATTAGAGGGTTGGATGTGCCGTTGAGAAACTACATGTTGACTGATGATTTTTATGTGGTGGAACTAGCAAACACTAATGTGGTATTGGGAACACAATGGTTATATTCCCTTGGAGACTTCAAAATGAATTATCAAGAGATGAGGATGGAATTCATAGACACTATGGGTCAGTGGGTTATCCTAAGGGGTATGTCATCAGGAGCACCCAATTTTGTATCCAATAGATTCATGGAAGATCTCATTATACATATAGATGTGGCATGCACAACAGAGTGTTTGGTCACAATGCAGAAGCCATCCCAAGATCGTCATCATTACCATGTGAACATACAAGAGTTATTGAGTAAGCATGATAAGGTATTCGGGCCACTACTAGCAGGAAGAACACCAAATCGAGGATTCAAACATGCCAATGAGTTAGAGGAAGGGGCCAAGCTAGTGATTACTACACCATACAGACACCCAAATAAGTTCAAGGATGAGATAAAAGAGGCCATATAGGAGCTGATGGAGATGGGATACATCTATCTTAGCTCTAGTCCATTTGCTTCTTCAGTATTATTAGTGAATAATAAAGATGGCACATGGAGAATGTGCATTGAATACAGGTCCCTAAATAATAAGACTATTAAGAACAGATACCTGATATGAAGGATTGATGCGCTGATAGATGACCTACATGGAGCAATGTATTTTTTGAAGACTGATCTTCGATTAGGATACCACTAGATCAAGGTGAGAGAGGAGGACATCCACAAAAAAAACATCCTGATGTCACTATGGTCACTATGAGTTTGTGGTCATTCCCTTTGGGTTTACAAATGTGCCAACTACCTTCCATTTGTGTATGAACCATATCTTCAAAAAACAATTGAGCATGTTCCTATTGGTGTTCTATGATGATCTTTTGATCTACAGTAAGATGTGGAGGGAACATTTTGGGCATGTGGATGAGAAACCAACATTATGGAGGAACAATCACTTTTTTTCCAAGGAGGCAAAGTGTGAATTTGGATTCACATAGATCCTCTATTTAGGGCACATAATAGGTGTTGAGGGAGTGAAGGTGCATCAAGAAAAGATCCAGGAGATCTTAGATTTTCCTACCCCCAGGTCAATCACAAAGTTGCAAGGATTCTTCGGGATATGCAACTATTACAGATGATTTGTGAAAGGGTTTTCACAACTTGGGGAACCACTAACATATTTGACAAAAAAGGGAGCATTTAGGTGGACTGAGGAAGTAGGTATACTCCAGCCACTACCTATTCTAGAGAGGAAATGGGAGAGGATTTCCATGGATTTCATTATAGGGTTACCAAAATTCCAGGGAAGGGATTGTATTTATGTGGTGGTAGAAATTTTGACCAAATATGCACACTTTTTTTCCATTCCTTCAGAATACAATGCATCTAAGGTGGAAAATATTTTCTTCAAAGAAGTGTTCAAACTCCATGGTCTTCTGAGGAACATAGTCAGTGACCGATATAGCAAGTTTCTCAGTGTGTTTTGGCAGTAGCTATTCAGGTTATCAGGGACAGAGTTGAAACCTAGTACTAGTTATCACCCCTAGACAAACAAACATATTGAGATAGTGAACAAATGGGTAGAAGGGTACCTAAGGAACTATGTTTCAAGACAACAACGAGCATGGATAAAATGGTTTCATCTTGGGGAGCATTGTTACAACACCACTCATCACATGTTCATCGGGATGATTCCATTCAGAGCGTTGTATGGCTATGATGCCCCATCATTTGTAGATTTGTCATTTGGAGAGAGAAGGGATCCCAAGGCCAAAGACTGGTTGTAGGAAATTTAAGACATCTTGAGGATCCTAAAGGAGAATTTGTAGGTTTATCAGAACCAACAGAAGGTGTATGAAAATAGGCATCGGGTGGAGTGCAGTTTTGAGGTCGGGGACCTAGTCTTTCTTAGGCTATAACCTTACCAACAATCTTCACTGAAGAAGAGTGGTGTAGAGAAGTTGAAACCTCATTTTTACGGACCCTATAGAGTGATCATGAGAGTTGGAGAGGTGGAATATGAGTTGGAGCTACTAGAGGGAAGCATAATCCACAACACATTCCATGATGTCTCATGCCTCAAAAAGGCATTGGGCTAACAGGTCACCACTTCGATCCTCCGCTAGATGAGGAAGGACAATTAGTTTTGGCACCTGAAATAATTGTGGATGTACGAGAACATAGACTAAGAAGCAGAGTTATTCAAGATTACCTTGTCATATGGAAGGGATTGCCTGTAGAATATGCTTCATGGGAAGATGAACAGATTTTATAGTACCCTCATATAAAATTGTTTGAGGAGAAGTGATTTCGGTAAGGGAGGACTGTAATGTACCCCTCCAAATTATGAATAATTAGCCTACACGACCCGCGTAGGCTATAGTCAACAAAGAAAATGGGGAGTCAAAGTTTCAAACCCTAAAGAGATATTACATAAAACAAATAATTATATTTTAATCAAGTGAGGGTTTGATTTGGTCAAGAAGGAAGATCTAGAAGAATTAGAGAAGAAGAATAATAGAAGGGGATCCTACCTCTTTGGGAATTATGATTTGATATGTATTGAGTGCTCTTGTGGCCAGTGTTTTCATTATGGTTTTGGGCAAAACCCTTTCAATGCAGGTTTAGTTTCGGTGGTGCAATACCCACCCTAGCTAGACAAAAAAGAGTTCATTTGGAGTCTTTGTCTTGTGGTATTTTCTGAAGATATTGAAGTATACTGGAGCAGAGCAATGGGAGGCTTGGAGAGCCTCAATTTATATGCTGACATCATACCAGATTTGCTTGTGTGTTTTGTAGCAGATTGTGTAGCTGCCTAGTATCCTATAGTTTATATTCCTAGTCTTGTTCTGCAACTATTTTTATAGCCACTAAAGATATTTGTATTGTTGTTCCCATTCATAATAAGATTCCATATTATTCTGCTCTATTTGTATATACTTTCCATGTGTTTGATAATATTCTTCATTAAACAAATTACTGTAAAAGTTTCATATCATTTTTGCATAAAAAAAAATTAATAATTTAAATCAAGGATATTACACCAAATTTTGTATTTTATATCCATATAGAGCTACTTTGTTGAAATTAAAATAAACCATGCAATTTCAATATTTATATTTTTCAACACTCCACTCCATGAATATTTCATAATGATATTCTACACATAATATCTATATAAGATTCCACTATTATCAAACAACTTTTTAATTTAAATTCAATGACAACAATTGAGTTGAGCTCTTATCACCGCTTTCATTATTACAATTTCATTGAGGTTCTTATCTTTGGAGTCCACCACTTAAAATATAAAGTTAAGTTCAGTGTTGAAACGAATCTATGCCAACTTAGATCCATGTTGCACCATGTATTCTTATATTTGAGCATGTAAAGTTGATTATATATCGAGCTTATTTGATATAATCAAGGTGATAAGTTTGTGTTTATCAATGGTACTTTTACAAATTATCACACATTTAAGTTTCATAACATTTTAATAAAATAAATTTAAAATATAATGATTTTTTTACACGTTAATTGGGATAATAATAAATAAAATGGAAAATAATTTTTTAGTGTTAAAATTTATTTTGAAATTGATTTTCGATTAAATATAATTTTATTTTAAAATAATAATTAAAAATTACATTAATAAAACATATATTTTTTATTTTAAAAAAATAATAGTAAAAAATATTATAAAATGATATATAACTATTATAATAACTTCTATACATCCTAATTTCTATATTTATATAAATAATCTTTTACAATATATAAAAAAAAAACTATATTTATATAAATAATCCTTACAATATATTGAAAAATGCTTTACACTTGTATGTCATTATTATAATAAATTTTATGCTATAATATAGTATAATTACTATATATACAAATAATCTTTTAGAGATTGACAATAATTATTGTTTATTTTTATTTTTTCTTAGATCCATTTATTATATATATATTTTAGTTTTTAGTTTTAATTACTTTTTTTATTTTATTATATTTATAAGTTTTTTTTGTTTGTTAGAAATGGTAGTTACTTGAAGATTAACATTTTAATAATTGGTTAAGAAATCATAACTCAGGGATATCTAAGCCATCAAAATCACCAAGAAATCGCATCTTCCATGAGCCTCACCAACCCTTAATATAGATGGATTTTGGGGATTCTCCTCCCTATTAAACACACTATAAAACGGTTGAACTAACTAAAATTGAGTACACTATTACTTGTTATAATTGTCAAATATTAATACCATATTACCTAAAAACCGTTTATTTTTTTCAAAATATAATGTAGATATATGTATATATCATTTTATTTGGATTGCAAATTTTCTTCATAATAATTCAACAATTTATGTTTAACACTATTTTCATTATTTTTATTTTATTTTAATATTTTGTTCTATCTTAATTATTTTAGAGACAAAATAGATAAATGGTTTCTTTTCATTTGTAATTTGGGTTTTATTTTCTTAGGAATCAACTTCTACATTTTCTACAAACATTTTTTTTTAATTCTAATTTTATTAAAATGATACAAAGTAATATCTTTCTTTTCATAAAAATTCCAAAAAAAATTATGCCATAAAGTTTAATATATATTTTAATCCTTTCTAAATATGTTTCAATATTTTGTGATTAACCCCTTTTTATTTTTTTAAAAGAAATCTTTAAACTTTAAGCGGAATCCAATTTCTCTTAGGGTTTACAATTGGACGAAATGTTTCGTTTCGAAAACAAATTATGCCATGAAGTTTAATATATTTTAATCCTTTTTCAATATGTTTCAATATTTTTTCATTTAACATACTTTTTATTTTTAAAGAAACCTTTAAATTTTAAGAGGAATCAATTTTTTGGAGGTTTAAAATTTGAGGAAATGTTTATAAGTTAAAGAATTCAATCCTTTTCAAACATTGATAGGGATAGATAGATTTTCTCTTAAGATGGATCTAGTATGATTCCAATCATGAGTGGCCACATCAAAATAATGTGATATAAAATTAGAATTGAAATCATTTCATCCTACATTGTTGTGGTTTTAATGTAATCAATTTGAACATCACCATAAAACTCATCATGTTGTATGTTACACAATAATGAATGTATACATTATCTTATACACCAGTGAATTGTATAATTTCCATTTATGATAGAGAAATCATAACTTCTTTAATATGTTGTACTGATATATTCATGACGCAACCCTCCCCACTCCTCGGAGAATGATCGCTTCCACCAGGACCTTCTTCGTCTCAGGCCCAAAGAGTCAAAGAGCTCTTCCAACTCCTCTCGGGAGTTCTTACTACCCACAGTAACTCCTGCCACGATCTCCCTTCGCTTATCGGGAAATCGGGTTTCGCGATATCGCGAAACTCGTTGACACGTTCTCGTGCAAATCAAAACTCCGAACCCCGAGCTCCGATGGTCAAAGGTCAACGCTTCCGTTCTTGTCGGAGAATTCCCTATCGGGAAATTGCCGCATACAATGTCATGGTTCGCTGACTTTTCAAATTCCCGAACCCCGAACTCCGATGTGCACGTGCGTTAATTCCTCGCCACGTCACCTCCTCTCTCCGTGCAATCGGGAATCACGGGATCGCGATTTCATCGGTCGAAATTCCTTGCAACGAGAATTTCCAAATGTCGAATCTCGACCTCTCGGGATCTCATGCCACCTGTCCCGTGGCAATCAACGGCTCCGATTAATTCGGGAAATCGCTACTCGCGATTTCAATAACTATGCAACTCTTGCCTCCGGGAAACCCGATATGCCGAATCCCGATGGCCTGTTCCCTCCTTGCGCCTAAGGGCTAACTTCCATGCAACTTCTCCTAGATCTGACGATCGGCGGGATTTCACGATTCTTCTCTTTGAACCCTGGCCGTCTATTCTCCCCTTCAGAGATTTCTTCCGCTTCACAGCTTCTCCCAGTTCGAACCTCTCCTGGGTCTGTTCCCACTGTATTCACGATGGAACTATCCCTCCTGAGCTTAATTCCTCTGACTCCTTCAGAGATTTTGCGCACGCTTTCTGTGCTCGATCTCCAACAGCTCTCAAAGTGTTGAGTCCTTTCAGGTCCTGTGCACTCGCAGCCACAGTAATCCCTGTCTTCCTTTGCTCAGGCTGACTGCTGAGGCTTCAAGCTCGGCCTGCACCTTTCTTGCACGACTCTATCAAATTGCACCAACTTCTGGGTAAACGAGAATAAGAGTTTAACTGTCTAGCCCCATCAACGCACTCTATGCGGATGAATTCCACTGCACTCTATGCAGGAATCTTCTGGCTCAGACAGAGAAACAATTGAAACTCATTCCCATTCCTCTCAGACTTCAGTTAAACCTCTGAAATCACCTGCACAACATATTCAAAGCAAATGCATACAAGGAAAACATACATTCAAGAGCGTATAAACATCACGTACAGAGGAAATAACACCAACCATGAATTTGAATCAAATACTCCCTTCTATTAATTCAAAAACATCTATACATGGGTGTTCTTCAGACAATTCTCTTCTCTGTTATTCTTCTCTTGCTCCTGAATGAATGGTAATTCTGAATAATAATAATAATACAAAGGAGGGTGCCTATATTCCGTTTTCCCTCTCGAATCCTACAACTATCAAATCTACAATTAATTCCTATCTAAGAGCATGAAATCTAATAAATGCCTTCCTATCTACTAAGGACGTGAGCTTAAAGGCTCAAGGTCCCCTTTTACAAGACAAGTGCGCTTCTTTATGAATGCCTTCGTAAAAGAGCGGCGCAACAATTCCAAGTATTTCAAAATATGTGATGGCGCTGTCCAACTATCTTTTCTGGTCCACGCGTTGGCTCGCTTGATGAGTGAGCGATGCTCCTGCATCATACTCCTCGGATTGAAAAATTTCATGGGCTCCTATCCATGAGCTCGTGCACAGTCTATCCATGCTTCTGTATCACTGCTTCATTTTCCCAGCTAGCATCCTCCACTGGGTGATTCTTCCATTTCACCAGGTATTCAAAATATTGCTTTCTCTTGGTCTTCTTTCCCACTCGCTTATCCAGTATGCACTCCATCTGCGACTTCTCTGCTACTGGCATCTGCTTCTGCCACTGGACCACTGGTTCCTCAGTTCCAGCTTCTGCTTCTCCAGCCTTGTATGGGTATAAATCCAAAACTTTAAAAATCAGAGATATCCCGATGCCATCTGGCAAATCGATCTCATAGGCGTTTTCTCTGAACTTCTTCAGGACCCTGCATGGTCCGATTTTCTTCATTTTGATCTTGTTATATGTTCCCCTTGGGAACCTTTCTTTCCTCAAGTGCGCCAGAACCACATCACCAACTTCAAACTGAAGTTGCCTCTTCCGCTGATCGACTCTGTGCTTGTACTCCTGATTCGAGTCTTGCAATCGCTGCTTCACCTTGCTGTGAAGTTCTCTCATTGCTTCAGTGAACTCTTCAGCACTAGCACTGCTAGTCGCAGCTTGTTCTAACTCCCTGAGTTCAGAAAATCCCCTTGGCTGTGTCCCATACAAAATCTGAAATGGACTCTTGCCAGTACTCCGATTCACCGAATCATTGTACACAAATTTTGCCTGTGGTAACACATTGTCCCAGCTGCTATGGTGCTCTGTCACCAAGCTTCTCAGCAAGTCTCCAAGACTTCTATTGACCACCTTGATCTGTCCATCTGTCTGCGGATGGTAAGAAGAACTAAACGCCAAGTTGGTTCGTAGCTTCTTCCATAGCGTCCTCCAAAAATGACCTATGAATTTTGTATCCCTGTCCGAGACTATGCTTCTCGACAATCCATGCAATCTAACAACCTCTTTGAAAAACAAGTTTGCGATGTGGGTTGCATCGCTGGTCTTCTGACACGGTATGAAATGTGCCATCTTCGAAAACCTGTCTACCACCAGAAAGATGGAATCAACTCCTCTTTGCGTCCTCGACAATCCCAGAACAAAATCCATACTAATTACCTCCCATGGCCTCTCGGGTATGGGCAATGGCTGATAAAAACCTGCGTTTTTCTTTCGGCCCTTCGCGTGTTGACAAATCCTGCATCTGTCAACAAACCGTTTAACATCTGCTCGCATGCCCAGCCAATAATACGATTCGCTCATCTTGGCGAATGTTTTGTCATGTCCAAAATGACCTGCTAAGCCTCCACTATGCTTTTCCCTCACCAAATTCTCCCTCATGGAGCAATCTGGAATGCATAGTTGATTGCCTCGGAATAGCAATCCTTTCTGGATCATGTAGTCTATCCACGGGCTCCGATCTCTGAGAACTGGATTCTCAGCTGCTTTGTATGCTTCTCTGAAATCTGCATCTCCAGCATACATATTCCTGAGATTTTCAAAACCCAAGGTCTTGACTCTGAATTCCTGCAACAGCAAACATTTTCTGCTCAAAGCATCAACCACTTTGTTAGCAGTTCCTGAAATGTGTTTAATGACAAATGTAAAATTCTGCATGTATTCTACCCATTTTGCATGCTTCTGGTTCAACTTCTCCTGTTGACTCACAAACTGCAATGAATGATTATCACTATACAAAACAAATTCCTTGGGTATCAAGTAATGCCTCCACTTCTTTAATGCCTGTATGATGACATAAAACTCTTTATCATACGTGGAGTATTTCAGCTTTGCGTCATCCAGCTTCTCGCTGAAATATGCAACTGGTCTGTCATCCTGACTCAAGACCCCTCCTACAGCATATCCGATGGCATCACATTTCACCTGAAATGTCTTCTGAAAATCAGGCAACACTAACACTGGTTGCTCCGTTATCCTTCGCTTCAACAGATTGAAGCTCCTTTCAGCCTCCGCTATCCAATGGAAAACCTTATGCCGCTTCTTCACTATGTCCATCATCGCGACGCTAATTCCACTGAAATTCCTGATGAATTTTCTGTAGAAACTAGCCAAACCATGGAAACTCCTCACCTCAAAATCATTTCTCGGTGGTGGCCAATTCTTGATCACTTCCACCTTCTCTGGATCCATCTTCAACTCATTAGCTGAAATAACAAAACCTAGATAAATGAGTTCTGTCTTCATGAAGGAACACTTCTTCATGTTGACCAACAACTTCTCCTGCTGTAGTATTCTCATCACAATGGCCAAATGCTTCAAATTTTCAGCCTTGGTCTTACTGAAAACCAGTATGTCGTCCAGATATACAACTACAAATTTACCGATGAATTCCCTCAGGACTTCATTCATCAACCTCATGAATGTGATCGGTGCGTTTGTCAAACCAAACGGCATGACCAACCATTCGTACAAACCTTCATTTGTCTTGAATGTTGTTTTCCACTCATCACCCTCTCTCATGTGAATCTGGTGATATCCGCTCTTCAAATCAATCTTTGAAAAGTAATTTTCCCCGCTCAGGCAATCCATCAAATCATCCATTCTCGGCAGTGGAAATATGTACCTGATGGTGATTTTGTTTATCGCCCTAGAGTCTATACACATCCTCCAGCCTCCATCTTTCTTTGGACTTAGCACTATCGGAACAACACACAGACTCAGACTCTCCCTAACCAGTCCTTTGTCCAACAGATCTTGTACCTACCTTTTGACTTCCTCATTTTCCTGCGGCGTCAACCTGTACGCGGCTTTATTCGGCAAGCTCACTCCTGGTATGAAGTCAATATGGTGACTTACACTCCTCATCGGTGGCAACGAACGAGGTAGTTCATCCACGATGATATCAGCGAACTCTCCCAGCAGTTCCTGAATCTCCTCTGGCAAGTCATCCACTCTTGTGCTAATCAGGAAAATTCTTGGTTTCCTGACCACAAAGAATTGTGGATCTTCTTTCTTCTCCATCTCTGTGAGAAGTTCCTTCCCACTCATGAGAAGTATCGTGTTGCTTACTTCCGGCTTCACTTCCTTATCCTTTATCGGAAGTAGTGTGTGTGTTTTCCCATCCTTCTCCAAGGTATATGTGTTCATCCTCCTGCCATGAACAACATTCCGGTCATACTGCCATGGTCTTCCCAATAATACATGACAGACATCCATGGGAATAACATCACACATAATTTTATCCTTATATTCACCCATTTTGAATTCAACCAAGCATTGTTTCGTAACACTTACCTGGTGTCCTTTCTGCAGCCATGATACCTTGTATGGACTCGGGTGATTTGTCATCTCCAGCTCTAGTTTCTCCACCATCTCGGTCGAAATGAGATTGTCGGTGCTTCCACTGTCCACAATGACCTTGCATTTCCAGCCCTTGGTCTTGCAAGTGGTCCTGAGCAGTCTGGTCCTCTGAGCTGTGTCTTCCACCTCTTTCTCGGGTGTCAAAAGAACTTTATGAACCGTCAGTGACTTCCCACTTCCAGTGTCCTCATTCTCAACATCACGCCTCTGTGCCTCAGTGATGTGAGCTTCTCCTTTGTCCGGTTTCTTTTCTGAACAGTCAACGGCTTTGTGTCCATCTTTTCCACATGTGAAACATGTGATCACTCCTCCTCGACAAACATGTGATCACTCCTCCTCGACCTCGTCCCCTACCTCTGGTACGAGGAAAGGTGTTGGCATCAACATAACCGCCACCCTGCTCTGTATGCTACGTCCTTGGCTCATCATATTGCTGTCCTCGCTGTGAGGATCCACCTCTCTCCATCTTACCCTGAGGTTTCTTCCATTCCTCCTTGGGCTTCTGTGTTCTTTCTTGGGCAACTACCTTGCCTCTGGGCTGACTTCTGCCTCGCCCTCGCTGTCCTTGTTTGCGGCTCAGCTTTTCTTCGACTTTCAGAGCCAATTGGTAAGCATCTTCCACCGTCCTGATGGTTAGCATGCTTAACTCATCCTGAATGTCATACCTCAAACCATTCAGGTATCTTGCCACCTTCTCATCATCACTCTCCCGATGACCTGCTCTGATATTGAGTCTGTAAAACTCCTCGGTGTACTCCTTCACTGTCATGAACTTCTGTCTCAGGTTCTGCATCCACCTGAACAGAGTGATCTGATAGTCTCTAGGGATGAATTTCGCTTTCATCTTCGCGATCATCCTGTCCCAGCTCTTAATATTCTATTTGCCTTTGCAGCGCCTATCAGCCTGCAACTCATCCCACCATAAGGCTGCATGTCCTTTCAGCTTGGTAACAACATGCCTTATCTTCTTGTCCTCTTCGATATCCTCATAATCGAAGTAGGTGTCAAGAGCCCTGATCCAGTCCAGCAACTCTTCTGCATCCAGGCTTCCCTCGTAAGTTGGAATGTCCATTTTGGTCTTGGAACTCATCCTGGCGATAGCTTTTATCAATCGCTCTGTTGAAGCATCCTCTGCTATGACCTCTTCTGCATCATGTCCAGCTTCCTCTTCCACCTCGGAATCACTGAACTCTCCAGCGCCGACTCCGCGTCTCTGCGCTGTCTCCATCTCCTCAAGCCTTGCTCGGAGATCTCTCATCTGTCGTTCCATTTCTGCATTTCCTGTTGGTCTGCCTCTTCTGTGCACCTCCCGGTCTTCGAGATCTGGTGACTGTCTTTCTCTTCTCGGCGGCATGATGAATCTCTGTCTCTGCTACATAAAGAAAAGATATACCCGCTCTGATACCACACTGACGCAACCCTCCCCACTCCTCGGAGAATGATCGCTTCCACTAGGACCTTCTTCGTCTCAGGCTCGAAGAGTCAAAGAGCTCTTCCAACTCCTCTTGGGAGTTCTTACTACCCACAGTAACTCCTACCACGATCTCCCTTCGCTTATCGGGAAATCGGGTTTTGCGATATCGCGAAACTCGTTGACACGTTCTTGTGCAAATCAAAACTCTGAACCCCGAGCTCCGATGGTCAAAGGTCAATGCTTCCGTTCTTGTCGGAGAATTCCCTATCGGGAAATTGCCACATACAATGTCACGGTTCGCTGCCTTTTCAAATTCCCGAACCCCGAACTCCGATGTGCACGTGCG
>CBVK0100357424.1:0-12798 GCA_900067695.1 Picea abies
CTCCACTTGTCGAATACTGCCTCTCGCTCCCTTCCACGTCGTCCCACCATAAGTGACGTGTCTTCCCTTGATCAATCTTGTCCTCATCACCTCCTCATTCGTTGTGTCCCCTCATCCCTGCCTGGTCACCACTCATCTACCACTTCCAATCATGTGCCCTAGTCTTTGCACCAGCCTCCACGCCTTATCCATTAGGTCGTTCAGCCGATCCAGGTGGCAGCGCGAGAGGGCCTCCACGTCCCAAGAGTGCAGAGTTGGTCGGGTCGTTCCCAATCCCGAGGAAGTAGTTATTGAAGTTGTTGGGAGTGGTTAGACATCATTTCCACTGTAAATGGAAAGTCCGACAAAGGATTAAAGGCATGTCGATTCATCCACAGGGTTGTCAAGAGTCTGATTACGTCTGTCATAAGTGCACAACCATTCAGAGACTGCATGTGCAGACTGCCAGCATACATGCAGACGCAATGTTTTTAATGCAGTGTCTCGTTTTCAATGTTGCTATTTTTCTTTGAGTATATGTAGGCAATTTTTCCATTTTGGTAATTTATCGATGGTTGAGCTAAGATCCGGACTGTAAAGTTTCTGAGGAAGCTCTGGTTATGTATTTCGATTTGAGACTGTCAAATTAATGGAAGTCAGCTTCTCTTTTCTTTTGTTTTTATCTGTCAGTTGTTTGAAACACTCGGGATTGGAGGATCCATTCGAGGGTCACATATTGTAGGATGATGTAGGGTTGATCACTGCAATCTTTGCACCAGTCTTAAACAGTCTCCCACATTGTCTTTTCACCTAGCACTGAATAATTCAGAATTGGAGGATCCAGTCAGATGGTTGTGGCTGCATAGTATGATAGGTTTGATCAGTGTGCAGTTATCACTGTGTTGTTTAGGCACATTTCAGTGTTTTGTTTTTATTCCCCTAGTTGCTGGAAGGCCTGATGCCCAAAGCAGCCTCCTCCCTTTTCTCCTAATTCTTCCCTCTACTCTCGCTTTAACTCAAATTCCTGATTGAAGTTAGTTGTGGCCCTCACTTCCCTATGCATTTATGGCCTAGTTTTCTGAGTCAAACAATATTGTTCTGAGTTTGCCTCCATTTGATCACCACCTTTTTAAACAATTAGTGACATAAACTGATGGGCATTGGGCTCTACTTCTGTCGCAATCTAGGAGTGACTTCTGACGCTAACATTTCTGGCGCCGTTGCCAGAGACGAAGTTGGATATCTTCCCTGGGATTGAACGAGAACGATTAACTGATTCTGAAGGTGCATCAAATATCATAATTATTGAGATTGCTACTGTGCACCTAGAGACTCCACTGACGTGACTCCATTGGGAAACTCCATTGATGTGAACCCACAAGCGACTCCATTGTTTTAGCCATGGCTTCTAGAGGCATGCATACAAGGTCTACTCCTCAGCTGCTGTTAGCACCACCTGAAGCTGACCCGTACAAGATTATCAGAAAGGGAAAGTCCTCTGGAGGAGGTACTTCTACTACTAAACCAGGTATTTCTGATGATTTTCATGATTTTATAGAAACTCCAAAACCTTCATCTCATCCTGTTTATTTACCTTCTATTGGAGTTTCCCATAGTCTAAATTTTGGGAGTGTTCCTGCTGAGTTTTCTCCTCTTGATCTTGAATTGGAAGGAGAAACCCTTGTCACTCCCCTCTCCCCCAAGGTGGTACCCTAGTTCAGACCCAACACCTCTGAATATTTTCCTACCCTGGGTTTTACCACCCCTTCTCCTATTACTACTGTTGTTAAAGAAAGGGAAGCTTCTGTTCCTTTTAGCCCACAAGCTTGTTCTCCAAATTTTCTGATGTTCCCCTCCCATCCTGTTAGCTCAGTTCCTGTCTTTCTGATTCAAACCTCGTCTCCTCCTGGTTCTCCTACACCTATTGTTCCTATGGAAAGTGATAATCCCCCTCTAAACAGAATGGATGCCATAGTGGCTGCCAGATATGCCCCCTTAATCCTACCTCAACCTATGAATCCTTTCCCTGCTGGAGATTACCTGAAATATATGCCTAAATTCACTGGGGAAGAGGACATAACTGCGGAAGAGCACCTTGTTGCCTTCTACACTTACGCAGACAACTTGAACATTGAAAATGAAGATGTCTAGATGAGAGTATTCATCCAGAGCCTTGATGGTGAGGTAAGGAAATGGTTTAGGGGATTGGCCCCCGGATCTATTGCTGGGATTGAAGCTCTAGATAATGCGTTCCTGAGGCAGTGGGGAGATAAAAAATATTTCATGTATTACATGACAGAGTTTGGGTCCTTGAAGAAAAAGGAAGGAGATTTTGTCTCCGACTTCTCCAAAAGATTCAATAAGATGTATTATAAGATCCTTGTTGAGATAAAACCCACAGAAGCCTCTGCTAAAATATCTTATGCTAATGCATTCGACCCTGACTTTTGCCTTCTATTGAGAGAGAGAGAGAGAAGAGCTACCTCCCTAGCTCAAATGCAAGATGCGGCCATAGAGGTGGAATCTAATGTATTGGCAGTTGACAGACTGAGAAATAAGACTGATGCAGACAGGAGAAAGGGAAGATTTGAAGCCTCGACTTCTGGCCCCTCTGTGCCTCACCCTCAAATGGATGAATTGACCAAGATAGTGAAGTCTCTGTCTGCAGAGATGGAGAAAATGAAAGTAGAGGGGAAGAAAACATACAGAAATCCTCAAAATACCGAAAATAAAGGAAATTTTAGGAGGCCAAATAATAATGCTCCCCAGATTATGAAAAGGGACCAGAGGGGAAGAGATAGAGAAGATCAGAAGATTCAGGCCCCTCTTCAAAATAATTTTGTATCTAATGATGAAGAAGGGGAAATAGATGGGCTTGATCCTGAAATCCACTGCTTTGGAGATACTTCTCCTTTTCCTCATCTCACTCAATCAGCATACGAGGAATCTCTCATGGATAGTCATCTAAACGAGCTGAGCAAGGGAGATAAGGCTAGCAGCAGCCAAAACAAGTATAACCTAAGATCCAAGAAGAAGACAGGAGCACTTGATGTTCCTAAATAGCTCACTAGAATAGAGAAACTTGCTAATGAAGTAGCAGGAAGCAACAATGGTAAGAAGGCCCAACCCCTCTCTCCAATGGTCCAGATTCATGTTCCTGAAGTAAGAGAAATTCCAAAGCTCACACCCTCTTTTAACTGTTAGTATGAAATTAAAAAAATCAGAATCCCTATGCCCCTCTCCGAACTGATCAAACATGAAGTGTTCAAAAAACACCTCTCTGAACTATTACAATCTGAAACCTCATGCCATCCCACAAACTCAATCAATTTGCAGGATGAAAATCCTATAGTCATCCTAGGTCCTATGATAGAAGACAGAAATGATTCATCCCCTCCCTTCTATGTATCCTTGAACATACATGACAAGGTGTTGCACAACTGTTTGATGGATTTAGGGGCTTCCCACAACCTCATGCCCAAAACTGTCATGGAAGAAATAGGACTAGAAGTCACCAGAGCCTATCATGACCTCTATTCCTTTGACTCTAGGAAAGTTCAATGTCTAGGAGTCATCAAAGATCCGGTTGTGACCTTGTTTTAGATACCCATGAAAAGTGTGGTCATGGACATTGTAGTGGCTGATGTTCCCCCCAAGTTTGGTATGTTGTTGTCAAGATCCTGGATAAAAAGACTTGGGGGAACCCTGCAAATGGACCTAACTTATGCTACTATTCCAGTGTTTGGAGGGGAACATAGGAGACTATACAGAGAAGCCCAGCTGGCCTACATAATCATTGACGAAGCAATCCTACCAAGCATCCTATCTTTGCTCTTAACACTGATTTAGGTTCCAGTTTACTACAACTCACTAACGCTCCCGAGCCTCTTCTAAAACTCAGAAAGCAGCCCACTACTTCTCATGAAATTCCTCCCCCCATCACCTCTATCTGGAAAATGTTCTTTGATGGAGCCTCTTCCAAGGAAGGCACTGGTGCCAGAGTGTTTTTTGTGTCACCTGCTCAGGAAACCGTATCTCTGTCATACAAGCTAGAGTTTGAGACAACCAACAATGTGGAAAAATATGAAGCCCTTGTTTTAGGTTTAAGAGCTGCAAAGGAAATGGGAATTAAAGAGGTAGCAGTGTTCGGAGATGCAGAATTGATAGTCCAGCAGATCAGAAACGCTTATCATGCCAAGCATCCTCAACTCGGGAGTTACAGAAATGAGGTATGGGACCTAATCGACAATTTCTTCTCAGCATTTAACATTTCATTCGTTCCAAGAGAGAAGAACACAGTGGCCGATTCTCTGGCTACATCAGCAAGCAATTTCAAAGTGCCCCTGCCACCCAAATTCAGATATGATGTAGAAGTAAAATACAGGCCCTCCATACCTGACAATGTCAAACATTAGAAGGTGTTTGAGGATGATCTCGAGATCAAAAGATTCTTGGAGGCTGTTGAAGAATTTTTGGTGCAGCATATTGATCAAGACCCTGTTTCCGAAGCCAGGCTTGATAATGGTAATTTTCTGAATAAGATTGCAGAGTGTGACATTGTGCAGCTGCCCAGCAATCATATTCCAAAGGGACTGGTTCCTTTGGAAAGCATTTTTGATAGAAATGATGTGGCATTGAAGGGGAATATCTTAGATGATGATGTTGATACAACTCAGTGCAACATTGGCACCGAGAATGAACCCAAGTTTGTCAAATTGTCAAGAAGCCTGACAAAGGAGCAGAGGGCCGAATACACTGAATTATTGAGGGAGTTTGTGGATGTTTTCTCCTGGACCTATGAAGACCTAAAAACTTATGACATTTTTTTCATTAAGCACAAAATCCCATTGAAAAAGGAAGCAAAACCATTTAGGCATAAACTAAGACAAATCAATCCTATGTTGCTACCTATCATGGAAAGAGAGGTTGTTATAACCCTAAATTGCACCATACATGCTTACCTGGCATCAGGCCAACTCATACCCTTTCCTTGCCAAAGCCATGCTGAACAAACTCTTAAAAATCCTCTTAAAACAAGTAGCACGCGCCCTAACCTACTACTGCACGCGTTGGAACACTGGCAGGCCTACTACTGCACGCATTGGAACGCTGGCTGGCCTACTACAGCCCGCGTTTACCTAACAAAGCTCAAAAATAGGAAAGTTGTCAACGGGACAAAAAGCTATGGGTCAGTTAACTGAAACTCCCAGCCATGCATGGCCGAGAGTTCGTCCAAAACCCTAGCTCCTTCTAGCCTATAAAAGAAGGGGTAGGGGTACTATTTAGAAAAGGAAAAAGATAGCAAAGAAACTCTGCCCAATTGCCGAATCCATTTGTCCCAACCCTTTATCATTTCCTCAAGCCTAAATGAGAATTCAAGCAAAGCAGTTGGAGGACAAAGAAGAGGAGGAGCCCAGGATCAGGATCGAGGAACGGTGGCCGGTCTCTATCATTATTGTAAGTTGATTCATCTTGAGATTAATAAAAGAATACTTTTCCCGTCCCAATACACGAGTGATATATATTTTATTTGATTTATGCTTAATCTCTAATCCTTAGGTAAAAAAATAGCATGCATGCGTAGTGTTTTGTCTTGATTGCAGGATTGTCTTTGGAAGGAGCAGTGAAAGCAAACGGATAAAGCGCAACGGAGGATCTACATCAAACATCGATAAAAAAGGTTAGTAGGTCTTTTCCATGCTTGTATGTGAAAAAGGGTTTGAGTATTGGGGTGATAGGTTAAAAGTAATTTCTTTAAGGTCATTATCTACGTACAAGTTCAGCCCTAGCTTGTTAGTCCGTAGGGTATTATTTCCCAACAACGGAATTGGCGACTCCACTGGGGATAGTACTCTTAGGGTTTCCGAATTTAAGTGAGGTTTTTGGGTAGTTTAAAGGAGTAGATTATATGTTTCTTTGCTTGTTTTGTTTTATGTTAGGTCAGAGCTAGCAGGGAACCTGGTTCTTAATACCAGTTTTTCCTTGACTATTGCTTGACATTTATTATCGGGACACACAGAGGTACACGCGGCCTGCAGAAGGCATGCACGCGTGTAACCCGCGCCCTAACCTTCTACAGCCCACATTTGAACGCTTGTTGTATAGATTTCAGTAGCGTGTAGGGATCAGAGAGCTTAAGAGGCAGTCTCCTCTTCCCTGTCAGAATTTCACATTCTCAGGGGGCTTTCTGGATCCTGTCTGGGTCTTGTTGGTTTACAGTCTTGTCTCAGTTTGCTTTATTGTGGTTGTTATTTTTTGCATTTAGTTTCCTTTTCTAGTAAAGAAGAAGCATCCAAGCCTTCAAGAGACCCTGGTTATCAATACCAGAGGCCTCTTCTAGGTTTGGGCTATCTGTGATTAGTTTTGTCTTGGATTTTTCACATACACGCGGCCTGTATCAGTTCAGCCCGTGGGTACCCGCGCGCTGTTATAGCTCAGCAAGTGTTTGCACGCATGCTGTTTCAGTGACAGTCGTGGGCTTGTCAGGTTGCTTGTCATTTAGGGTGGGGCAGTCATCCCCTCTTGTGGTGAGAAGTCTTTCCTCTCAGGGGTTTTTAGTCTAGGGTTGCGCAGTCAGTAGGTTAGGGCCTCTTATCCTTAGCCTGTGTTTTTCTTCGTTGATGTTTTGATAGAAAAGACAAAAGAAAAAAAATTGTTTTATGGTTTTTAGACAAGTGTTAGAATCGGTGCTTTCTTGATTGCCATTGTGCGTCTTTGATCTGGTTCTTTGCGATCTGTTCTTTAAGCCAAAATTTTATTTTGTTTTCTTGGTTTTGTGCTTGTCGGCATTTTCCCTTTATTGCTTCATTTTGCAATTAAATAAAAAAAAAAAAAATCTCTTTTTCATTTTCTTCTTTGTTTGAAGATTTTGTTGTTGCATCAGTAGCTAGGAAGAAGTCTTTTTTCATAAGTTGTTTTGCAGTGCATTTAGCGCATAAGTAGCTCGCAGATTGAGTGAAATTCCTTTATGTTTTTCTGCATGAAATCTTAGAAAACTCAAAAAGAAAAAGAAGTCTTTCTTGTTGAAAAGTTGCTGGTTTTTGCATTTTTTGTAAAAGTTTTTGTTTCCAAGCATTTCTTATTCATTTTGCTTTGAGTCTTTACACATCATCATTTTCACCTTCATTCCTTGTGACGTAAAAAAGCCCATTAAAAGCAACGCTAATTAAAAACTATTAGACTTTTGTTTGCAGGGTTCATACACTAGCTCAGGACTAGGGCCTTGGAATAGGTTGGAGAGTAAACTCTCCAAGGCCACTCAAACCAAACATTGGAGTCTGTCATAGGGAGTGTAGAAGTCCAGTTACGGAAAGTTATCCGGGACCCCCCTCTAACACAGGGGATAAACACGAGGTCGCGTAAGGAAAGGTAGAGGAGATAACCCCTCCAAAGCCGGACTGAACGTAGTGGAGAACACATATCGAGGATTTGTTAAGGGATTTCGTCAGTTGCATTTGCCACAAGGCTTCGTGGGTCTCAAATCCATTCGAGGTCCTCAGTTGTCTTCGAGACCATTTGCTCTCGATACCCTTGACAGGTTTCAGGCTTGATACCCTGCTCATTGTGGTCTACCCGACTATCGACTGTACCCGTCTGGTGACTGTTCGCGTGCTGGAAAACTAGTTACCAATCTTTTCTAGGGACATACACGGGTGACTGCGGGGGTATATCACGGTACCTAGGACAGACATCGGGCCACGCTTTGCAGAGTATACCCAGAGGGTGCTTCCGTATTCGAGTTGCACTTGCACCGGTAAGTTGCTCTAGTGTTGGTTGTTCTAACTGTTCTTCAAAATAGTTAGTGTTTGCTTGTCTTATATCATAGGGGCTTTCTTTTAGTGTGTGTTACTGTTTGCATGTGTAGAATACCTTAGCGTGTTGTGAATCTTCTCACACAGTGGAGGATTCAGAGCTCCGCCAGTCACGAAGGCTTCTGGGCCTGCCACCGGTTATACTGGAGCCACCCCCGCCACCATTGAGGCGGAAGCTAGACCAACAAGGGTCTTTCGAAGTAACCGGGTTACAAACCATTGAGCCTGAACAACTCCCAGAGGAATCAACCGCCAATCTTGGTTTGGTTGAAACCCCAAACACTGATACTTGGCTGCAAGTGATTGTGCCAATTCAATTTTACGAACGCCTGTCAGTACCTCACACAGCTATGGCAACAAACGTTGTTACTTCTTCTGGGAATTCTTACATTCCCACCACTGTCGTTACCACAGGAGAAGCTTCTCCTAACTTGCCCTTGTCGACGGTCCGGGCCACCATGGTCTCGGTCGCAACTATGTCGCACAGTGGACCGACCCCATCTATCGCGGTGGCCACACCTCCCTTCACACCTAGTGCGACATGCCCTCCATTTTCATACGGTATGCCCAGTTCAGGTACAAGTCTTGCACTCACATACTACACTTTACAGACTTTGGGTCTGGGGGCAGGGAGCTCTAACGCTCCTCTGCAAGGTCAACTTGGGGACATTCCTGTCCCTTTGAATGATTTTCCTTATGCTGGAGGTCATATCTCTCCTTCGTCCCCTTCGCTTGGTGGATTGCCTCAGCAGTCCGCCGGGCAGCCTGCACACACGAGTTCATTTGGAGTCGGGAGTCAAGGAACACCTGCACAAACTCAGTCGGTAGGTTCGTCACTGTTTGTTTGGAACGGGACGTTTGGTAACAACACTTTCGCATCCACTGCTTCCCCATCTGGGGGCACTCCCATCTTTGGACAGTCTACTCTGACGTGGGGTACTATTCCTGCGTCGGGGGCACATATAGCAGGACCTTGGAACTCAGCACAAGGATCCGTTCCATCCTCTGGAATGCCGTTCTGGGGTAATTCTTTCCACAGTCAATGGAACCCTAGACAGACTTCTATGCCTCTCCCATCAGGACCGGCATGGGGTAATCCATCCCAAATTCCTTCAAACACGATGAATGCCCAACATCCTATGTCCTTTATGGGGAATCGTCCAATGATGTCTCCTCAGATGCAAAATCCTTACGCTGGTCAGGGCCATGGTTTCTACCAAAATACAGGCCAGTAGCCAAACTTTTCCTGGCAACCTGGTGCCAGTCAAACTCCAGGACCCTTTTTTCCAGGCTATCAGCAGCAACCTAAACTACCATTCTTGGTGACGTTACACTTGCCAGATTTAACACGGTTGTTAAATGATCCTATCTGTCACGATCCACGTTGGCCTCCTATGCCAACGAAGTTGCCTTCGGACATTCCAAAGTTTGAGGCCAAGCCTAACGAAGATCCAGGTGATCACGTGACTACTTTCCATCTTTGGTGTTCATCTAACTCACTGAAATATGACTCCGTCCAGTTGCGATTGTTTCAACGCACTCTCATCAGGAGCGCCGCGAAATGGTACATCGAGCTTGATCGCTCACGATATTCTTCTTTTGGCGAACTCGCTATGGCCTTCCTTAACCATTTCCAGTTACCTATGAGATACGACGCCGGCACCGAGTTGCTAGCCAATTTCAAACAAACGACAGCAGAGCATATCTCGGATCATGTCCGAGAGTGGAGACGTTGAAAGAGTCTAATCAAGGTACCCGTCCCACTAGCATTCCTGCTTGAGTGGTTCCTTAAGTCTTTAGTTCCGTAGTTATCCAAAGACGTCGCGACTTCAGGGGTTTTCTCCGAATCATGAGGGCTCAACAGTTTGAGCTTATCTATTCTCAGTCTGGTTTACTGTACAACATCCTGCCGGATGCACCACAGTCGATACCGGATAAAACTAGACAGAGAGCTGGACCAGATGCCGATGGTATTGTTGGTTCCACACAAACTAAGCCCGATGAGAAATTGACTAAACAATTGCAACAGTTATCTATACAACACTCAGCGGCCAACCAGACTACTGCTTTGGCTGCTTCTCCTACCCAAACGTCGGAAATACACTCCATGCAGACGACTAACCCAAAGGCCACCCAGCAGCCTGAAGGGAAGAAAAAATAATGCAATAAGGGTAAGGGGGATAAGAAACCTACTGATAATGCTGGCGAGGGCACCACGGAAAAGCGAAAGGCCAGGTATCCGTGCAACTTGTGTGCGGAAGACCACCCGACCCATCTATGTCCTCGACTTGTGGAGGCTCAGAAGTTTGTCACACAGCAACAGCAAGCCGTGTTGACTAATCCCTTTCATCATGGGAAAAATTTAACTCGAGCCTCTACAAGTGCCGAAGGGGGCAGTCAGGAAAATTTCCCTCCTCCAAACAATTCCTCTTCCGCGAACGTATATATGGTTAGGGGTGATGCTTTAATCACGACTAGAGCACACGACTATAATAAACCAAGCGCCTCTGAGAAGGGTAAAGAAGCCGAGATCCCATCTCTTCCTCTACAGATCGAGAAGACGTTGGGTGAAACAATGACATGCATTCCAAAGGGTGCATTTAAGAGAGCTTCTCACAATCCAAACACAAGGGCCGCCTAGAATTACTCTGTGGTGAAAGATTTATCCCAAACCCCTTGTGCTATGTCTGCTTTGGAGGTCCTCCAAAGTTGCCCAGCTCAGAGAAAAGCCTTGTTGACTGCTTTGGGCTCTACTGAGACTTGTAACCCGGGTACCATCATGTTAGATATGACTGACTTGAAACCTCGTTTGCCTTACCACGTCGCGTTTCAGATAGTAGTGGCTCACCCCACGAAAACTTTTACACGGAATATCTTCTGCACAGTGGTCGACGAGGGCGCTTCGACTTGCGTTATGTCGTTAGCATGCTGGAAAACCATTGGTCAGCCCGAGTTGTCTCCATCACCTACTCTCCTCACTGTGTTCGATGGTCGTTCTTTCCGACCACATGGCATCATTCCTTCTTTCCCTGTGCAGTTAGGAGGAAAGACCATGTGCGTCGAAGTAGAGGTAGTCGATGCCCCCATCGACTACAATCTCTTGTTAGGTCGTAGTTGGACTTATGCTATGCAAGTTGTGGTCGCTACAGTTTTCTAAGTCTTATTGTTTCCACATGAAGGCCGGATAGTGACCATTGATCAATTGTCCTTCTTGAGACCTGACCTAGCCTTGGGGGAATCCACGGTTCCCATGATAGATAATCCTCAAGCCGGTGTCGTTAACATAGGAGTTGGTTTGTGTCGATCTTTGATGGGTACTTTTGATTACCCACCTCCTCATGGCGATGTCAAGTTTATATCGACTCACCACAAGGCTGAGATTTTTCATGTTGCGTCGTTCCGCACGACTTACTTTGAGGATCCGTGGATTCTTCCTTCCCCATCGGCCACGGTGGATGAGACAGGGCACTCCGGCATGTCCATGCCCTTGTCGGCCGCTGAAGTCGTGTACTCTTTAGTCCAGCAAGCTTCAGCTACTCCTGATCCGACTCCCGCACAAGAGTTGGATCCACTTCCGGAGCCTATATGGGCTCAGGGTTCTCTTGCTACCACCGATTCGTTAGACTTAGTCTTGCCTTCTGATGAAGCTGTAATCGAAGCAATGACTAGTCCGGACAAACCTTGGGACGATCTTCATCACAGATCATATTTCCTCCCAGTGTTACACCGAATTGAGGCAGGGGAATTCACTACCACCATGACGGGAGATCAGTCGTGTCCTATTAACCTCTTAGCTACACAGGAAGTTTATGCTAAGGGGAATATGGAGACTATCGCTGAAACTATACCTATCAATATCTCCTGAAACCCTGGTGTCATGGAGAATGTCTTCATCGGAGTGGATTGCTCCCCCGAAGAGATTCATATTTACATGGATCTTTTCAAAGAATTCCACGGCGTTTTTGCCTGGTCTTACGAGGAAATTCCAGGCATCGACCCCAAGATAGTTGAACATGAAATCACAACGTATCCTGATGCTAAACCTGTTCGACAAAAACTTCGTCCAGTTAATCCTAAGAAAGCAGCAGCCATCAAGGCTGAGGTTGAGAAATTGCTTAAGGCAGGGTTCATTTACCCTATACATTTGACCCAATGGGTGTCAAACCCCATGCCAGTCGATAAAAAACAAGGCACGATTCGCGTATGTATTGATTTCTGTGATTTGAACAAGGCATGTCCGAAAGATAATTATCCATCCCCATTCATCGACCAGATCATTGATGAATGTGCTGGTTGTGAAGCCTTTTCATTCATGGATGGTTTTTCAGGCTATAATCAAATCCAAATCAAACCTGAGGACCAGCACAAAACGGCATTCATTTGTCTGTGGGGTACGTTCGCCTATCGTAAAATGCCTTTTGGTCTCAAGAATGTTGGAGCCACTTTCCAGCGGGCCATGTCTTTTGAGTTTCATGGCCTCAAACATATAGTCGAGGCGTGTCTCGATGATTTAGCATCACGCTCTCACAAGCGAAAGGATCATCCTATGCACCTCCGACTAATCTTCGAACGCTGTCACTACTTCAGGATTCGCTTGAATCCCAACAAGTGCAGCTTTTGCGTCACGTCGGGACGTCTGTTAGGTTTCATCGTATCAATCATAGGGATCATGGTGGATCCTCTTAAGGTGGAGGCAATAGTCCAGTTGCCCCCCCCACACACAATCTTACAACTTCTGAGTCTTCAAGGCAAGGCGAACTTCTTACGACGCTTCATCGCCAACTATGCCGAAATCACCAAAGGATTTATGCGTTTACTAAAGAAAGATGTTCCCTTTTTCTGGGACGAAGCCGCTCAATGCTCTTTCGACGCATTAAAACACGCTCTTACAACCGCACCTCTGCTACGACCACTGAATTATAACAAGGATTTCCTATTATATCTGGCTACCGTAGAGTCAACCATAGGCATGGTTTTAGTTCAGGAAGATGATTTGTTTTCTGAATAC
>CBVK0100357425.1:0-12798 GCA_900067695.1 Picea abies
GTTTAAAGCCCTAGCTTATTAGTCCGTAGGGTAGAATACCCCACAACACCCTGGAAAACAAGCAAGTAAAATTTAAATCACACATGATTGAAGTTGAAGGTATGATCAATAACCATGCCTTTACTATTTTAATATATTCAAGATCTAGTCATAGATATATAGATCCTAAGGTAGTGGAAATATTTCAATTTCCAAGAAGAAAGCATGGGAAATATTGGTTGGTGCAGCTGGCTACATGAGCCAAGAGAAAATTTGTTGAGATGATTAAATCATGTCCAGTGGACATGAATGGGATAAGTACCAAGGAAGATTTGAACATCTTTCCCTTGGGTTCATATGAATATATAATTGGTATGGATTGGTTGGAACAACACCATGCTATATTAGACTTTAATAATAAGGAATTTACTTGTTTGAATGAGGAAGGGAACCCAAGAACAGTCCAAGGAATTCCCAGGGTAGATACTATCCGAGAGATCTCAGCAATGCAACTGAAGAAGTGTTACAGGAAGGGCTACCAAATATTTGCAACTCATATGGAGGAAGCACCTAAGGATAAGATGCCAAATCTTGAGGATCATGTAGTCCTGAAAGATTTCGAGGATGTGTTCAAGGAGATACTAGGACTACCCCCAAAGAGAGATATTGATTTCTCTATAAACTTAATTCCTGGAGCAACTCCAGTATCTAAGACTCCCTACAGGATGAGTACACCAGAGCTAAAGGAACTGCAAATGCAACTTGAATAACTTCTGAAGAAGGGGTATATATGCCCAAGTGTGTCACCTTGGGGTATAACAAGGAATTTACTTGCTTGGATGAGGAAGGGAACCTAAGGATAGTGCAGGGAATTCCCAGGGCAGTAACCATCAGAGAAATTTCAGCATTGTTGTTGAAGAAATGTTACAAAAAAGGATGTCAAATATTTGCAGCTGATATGGAAGAAACACCTAAAGATAAGGTGTCAAATATTGAAGATTATGTAGTCCTAAAAGAGTTTTAAGATGTGTTTAAGGAAATACTAGGATTATCCCCTAAAACAGACATTGATTTCTATATAAATTTGATGCCTCGAGCAACTCTAGTATCCAAGACTCCCTACAGGATGAGTACACCAGAATTGAAGGAGTTGCAAATGCAAGTTGAATATCTCCTGAAGAAGGGGTATATATGCCCAAGTGTGTCACCTTGGGGTGCCCCAATTTTATTTGTGAAGAAGAAGGATGGGACATTCAGATTGTGTATTGAATTTATACAATTAAACAAGGTAATTGTAAAGAAAAAGTATCATTTGCCAAGGATTGATGATCTCTTTGATCAGTTGAAGAATGAAAAAATATTTTCAAAGATTGATCTCTGATATGGTTATCATCAGGTAATAATCAAAGATTAAGACATCATCAATAATTCCTTCAAGAAAAGGTATGGTCATTACGACTTCACAGTGGTTCCATTTGGATTATCAAATGCACCAGATGTTTTCATGTGCTTAATGAATGATGTTTTCCGGGAATACTTAGACAAGTTTGTCATTGTATTTTTGGATGACATCATTGTATATTCCAAGATAGAATAAGAGCATGAGAATCACTTGAGGATGGTGTTACAAGTGTTAAGAGAGCACTAGTTGTATGCCAAATTGAGCAAGTGCTCATTTTATTAGAACCAAATTCACTATTTGGGGCATATCATATCCAAAGAAGGGATAGCAGTGGACCATTGACAATATTGAGGCCATTAAAGGGTGGTCAACACCTAAGAATGTGACAGAAGTCAAATCCTTCATGGGTCTAGTTGGCTACTAGAGAAGATTTATTGAAGGCTTTTCAAGGATTTATCACCTGATTACTTCCTTGAAAAATAAGGGAGTGAACTTTCAGTGGACAACAAAGTGTGAAAAGAGATTCCATCATTTGAAGCAGTTATTAACCAATTCTCCAATTCTAAGGATTGTTGATTTGAATGAAGATTTCATGGTATGCATAGATGCATGCAAAAAAGGACTTGGTGGATTCCTTAGTCAGAATGGGTATGTCATATGTTATGAATCAAGAAATTTTAAGGATAATGAAAGGCTCCATTCCACTCATGATTTGGAGTTGGAATCCATAGTACATGCCTTGAATAAGTGGAGGAACTAACTCATGGGAAAAATGTTTGAGCTGAGGACAAACCATAATGGTCTGAAATATCTATTTGATCAGCCACTTCTAAATGCCAGACAAAGTATGTGATTAGAGTTTCTCTGTGAGTATGACTTTGATATCAAGCACATCAAATCAAAAGAGAACAAAGTGGTTGATGCACTCAGTAGGAGAGTGCATGAACTGCATGCTACATCCATTATCATGTATCAAAATAATCTTAAAGGAAGAATTTATGAGGCTGCAAAAACGTATTTGTAGTACATGGAGATAGTAACAAAATTATATCAAGGTAAAATGCAACATAAGGTTCAAGCTTATAAATTGGGAAATGGTGAAATTATCTTGTACAGGAACATAATTTATGTACCCAATTCTCATGAATTGAGGAGTATGGTCTTGAAAGAGATGCATAATGTACCTTATGTTGAACACCCAGGATATCAAAAAACCATTGCAGTTGTCAAGGGCCAATACTATTGGCCATGCATGGAGAGGGAAATTGTTGAGCACATTGCTAAATGTCAGGAGTGTCAAAAGGTCAAGGATGAGGATATACACCCAGTTGGGTTGTTGCAACCATTTCCCATTTCTGAGTGGAATTGGGAAGTGGTGTTAATGGATTTCATCACCAAATTTCCAAGAACAAACAAGGGAAATAAGATGCTTGCATGTCATACCCAAGACATTTGTGTCTGATAGATACCCAAATTTGACCTCAAAGTTTTGGAAGGGATTATTCAAAGGGTTCAGAACAAATATGAACTTTAGCACAACTTATCATCCAAATTTTGATGGGAAAACATAAAGGGTGAACCAAGTGATAAAGGATATGCTAAGAATGTACATGATGGAAAAAACATATAAATGGGAATACTATCTACACTTGGTAGAATTTTCTTACAATAATGGGCACCAAGAATCTCTGAGGATGAACCCATTTGAATCACTTTATGGTAGAAAGTGAAACACACCAATAATATGGGAAAACCCAGTTGATAGAGAAGTGGTTGGGCTAGATTTTCTTAGGGAAATGGAAGAGTAGATGTCAAAGATAAAGAATAATTTAAAGGTTGTTCAAGACAAGTAGAAAATCCACGCTGATAGGGGATGAATTCAAAGATAATTTGGTATTGGTGATCATGCATTTATGAAAGTGAAGGCCAATAAAAGTTCCTAAGTTGGGAAAATGTTCCAAATTGGCAGCTCGTTACTGTGGGACATTTGACATCCTAGAAAGGATTGGGCCTATAGATTATATTCTTGCATTACCTGCATGTATGACCATTCATAATGTATTCCATGTATCATTGCTTAAGGAATATATACCTGATGTTAAGCATGTTATTGATTGGAATGTGATTCAGGTGGAGAAAGAAGGAGCTTTTCAAGTGCATCTGGTATGCATTCTAGACCAAAAAATCAAGCAGCTCCATAATCAATCCATAGATCTTGTAAAGGTCCAATGGACCTGGTACGATCCTGAGGCTACAACTTGGGAACACAAAGGGGCCATGCAGGCATCATACCCACATATTTTTGAATATTTTTGAAAATCTTGTTGTAATAGGTAAATATGATGCACTAAGGACAATGCATAAATAAGGGAATGGGATTGTAATACCCCAAGGCTGAGCCCCTATTGAATTGTAATTATTTTTATAGGTTGGTGAGCCAAGTGATTATAAGCTAGGAGGCTTATGTGATGATTAGGCCAGAGTTCCTAGATGCTAAAGGACAGTGAGCATGTTTCTGTATATGTAAATACTCATATCATTAACATAAATACATCACTGGATGTAGACCAACTACAAAGAAAGGGTTATGGGGGAATAAGCTCCACTAGGTAGGGGAAGGGAAGGGGATAAGAAGCTAAGGTTAAAGGGTAAGCCAAAAGGATTATCTAAAGAGAGAATAATTTAATATTATTCTAAAAGGCATGTTGTAGGATAATGATTTTTTTCCTAACTTCCTTTGGGGAAAGGAACGAGCTCTAAGTGGAGAGGGACACACTCCTAGAGAGTGAGGTGTAAACCAAGACACATGAAAATTTAAGAGGGAATTCTTCACAGGAAGGGGATCTCTCTCCCCATTCACTCACTCACTCAGATACTGAGCATTTTGGAAACCAACCACTTCCTCCAATGTTGACCTCTATAAGCTTTGAAAGCCTTCAAACCCCATGAAGCTAAGTCAATGTAATCATGTGAAGCATAAAATGACTGAACAATTCCTTAGCCATATCACACCCTATCCATTTTGTTGTTGTTTCCCATGCTTTTCTCTAACTGGTGTGACTTGTTGTCATTACCAGAGCCCATACTTGATTTTTTTGTTGTTATTACCATGACTAGATTGACCTGGGAGTTGGACTGAAGAAGCAGGTTGTCAATCCTATGAGAAAATATCTCTAGGTGAGAGAGGTTTCTAGGGAAGTGATTTTCCCAAAGGTAGCCTCATGATAGTTGTATTTCTTTGAGACTTCATGTCCAGCCTATTGTTGAAGCCCTAGAAGGGGAGTGGGGTAGTCGAAGGACTATCGAGAAAATAAGGGGCACACTTCATAGGGTGGGACAAGAATGTGGGGAATGAGGGACTATAAGTTGTGGACATGAGTGGACTCCTGGAGATAAAATCCTTCCTCGAGACTTTGTAACCTCATCCTAGCCTAAGATTCCCTTTACCCTGAGCGGATTTTAGTCCCATCTTGGGGGTAAACCATTATTGATATCTTGAAGCAACGTGTTCTAAGGATGCGAGGTTCATGGAATGTCTACAAACAACTGGTGGCCTTCCTAAATAGATAATTACTCTTTACATATGCTTAATTACATGTTGTATGTTACACATGTGTTTATTTACTATACATTTCCGCATAATTCTATGTATGTTAACAAAAACTAGATGTTTATTTTTAATGTATTAAGTATGATATTTTCTGCAAATGAAAGTGAGTCTTTTTGTAAGGTGGCATGGAAAGGTGACCTTTAAAAGAATATTTTAGAACACATCATCACAAGAATGCCTCTTCCCTTGGAGTTTCACCCTTCTTCACTTCATCTTCCCTCTGAAATTGGCTTCCAATATTGTGCAAATAGATCACAAGATTGAATGATGAAAATGAGAGGTTATTAATGTGTATTTATGAGAGAGAGAGAGAGAGAGAGAGAGAGAGAGAGAGAGAGAGATAATATTTCATGTTAACATGAATGCGCGTTTGTTCCTGTTAATAATAATACACATGCTTTAGGAATGCGTGCACGTTCCTAAAATGAACACACATTATTTTTATTTCAATTTGTTTTAGGAATGTGCACATGTTCTTTTACATGTGTTTCTCAGGAACACATGTGTGTTCTTGAGAACGTGCATGCATTCTTGGGAAAATGCCTTGGTGGCTTACTGAGTGGAGGTTCGGGGTTTTCCAAACCTATCACATCAGGAATGCATGTGCGCTTCTAGAAACGTGCACACGTTCTTGCGAATGCGCATTGCTGCTTACCCCATTTCTAGTTTATCGTCCACCAACTTTGTGCACTCACCCAAATTCAATATATAATAAACATACAACCATAGATACATAGTACACCAGAATTTTATGTGGAAACCCAAATGGGAAACCATAGATACATAGTACACCAGAATTTTATGTGGAAACCCAAATGGGAGAAAACCAGAGAACAATTTTTAATATATATCTTCAATATTACAATCACCAGAAGCACTAACTTCCAAAATTCTCGAACACCAAGTCAAAGGAGGCACCAACCCCCTGATTTATAGGCTCCAACCTGAAGGAAGATACAACTCCCCAAATTCTCCAGCTCCAACTGGAAGGAGGCTCCAACCCCCTGATTTACAGGCTCCAACCTAAAGGAAGCTACAACTCCCTAAATTCTCCAGCACCAACTGAAAGGAGGCTCTGACCACTTGATTCACAAGATCCAACCTGAAGGAAGATATGACTCCATGTATTATCCAACACTAATTGAAAGGAGGCATCGACCCCCTAATTTATAGGCTCCAAAATGAAGGAAGATACAATGCCCCAGATTCTCCAGCTGTAACTAGAAGTATGCTCCAACCTCTTGATTTACACGCTCCAACCTGAAGGAAGCTACAACTCCCTGAATTCTCCAACACCAACTGGAAGGAGACTCTGATCCTTTGATTTACAGGTTTCAACCCGAAGGAAGCTACGAGTCCCTATATTCTCCAGAATCAACTGGAAGGAGGCTCCAACCCCCTTTCCTTTCCCCTTCCTTTCTCCCTGAAAAATAAATGGAGAATCAACTTGTCACTATTATTGTCACTAATACTGATACTTCATCATCATCAAAACTCAACCTGTCACTTTTATTGTCAATGATACTGATACATCATCATCATCATCAAAACCTAATCCACCACAAATGATATATCAACATCATCAAAACTAGATACACCAAAACTGATACCTCATCATCATAAAAAACTAGATCCACCACAACTGATATATCATCATCATCAAAACTGGATACACCATAACTAATATATAAACATCATCAACCTAGGTCCACTTAGAAACTGAGTCCACATAAATATCCTAGGTCCACATGGGTCCACATATAAACCCCAACATCACTTCTTAAATTTATCTCGAACGCTTGTTTGGGACTACTTTATGGATTAGTCACAAACCCTAAATTCCAACAAGTATAACTCCATACCTATAATGAATCAAGATTTGAAACTTGTATCCATTATTCTTCGATATCTTCTCTAAAATTCCTCCAAGTTTTTCTCCTTGAATCATCATTGAAAATAAGATATAGAGAACATGGAAAACTTTCCTAAATTATGGCCTATTCTGGAGATTGAAATTGTACAACATGCCACGCGCTCAATATTAGATATCTAATTATGAAACTCACAAAACAAATACTACGAATTGTAATATTTCCAATGAAATTGGTCTCACAAAATTAGTATCCTCTATGAAGAAGTTATGACTGTTTTTCCCGAAACACCTGTTTGATACTAGTTACATGACTAGTAAAACAACCTATATTCCATAGAGTGTATCTCCAAAAGTACAATGACCCAAAAAATGAAATTCATACCACATGTACCTTGATATATATTCTCAACATCCTCCAAGTTTCACTCTCTAAATCATTCTAGAAAAAAACGTTATAGAAAAAATGGTAAGATGAACTTTAAAAAACATACCTTAGAACACATCATCACAAGACTTCATCTTACCTTGGAATTTTTCCCCTCTTCACTTCATCTTCCCTCTGAAATTCATTGCCAAGGTTCTGCTAAGAGATCACAAGATTGAATGATGAAAATGAGAGGTTGTTAATGTGTATTTATACCCTTCCAAGTACCTTCTTTACTTGACCTTGATTCGACTTGTAAATTCTTGTTTGCAACAACTTTTTCTCCTTTACTTGACTTTAGGGCCAACTTATAAATTATTGACCTTATATCTAGGGCTTCTTGACCATACTTTAGTATTTCATATTTAAGAAGGTATAACTCCTCAACTGTGAGGAACCACATGGTGTGCCACATACCATTAGAGACGGATTGACGATGACTATTAAATTATGGATGTTTTGCATGCATTTGAAATGTCCTTCATACTCGTTTTATTCAATCAACTTTGGGATTCATGACCACACCTATGGGGATTCTTAACCAATTAACCATATTTCTATGACTTCTTGCATACTTCTTCAAATCATCTTCCCATGAGGGCCATGGTTAAAGATACGCCATAAGGGGACCACTTTAGATACTTCTTCAAATACACCCATCACTTCTAAGGGCTTCTAAATGCCTTCTAGGGTTGACATCAATGGAAACCAAATTTCCAACAATCTCCCCCTTTGGAATGATTACAACACCCATACCCCCCTATGGCCATTTCTCCCCTTGTCTTCATGATATCCCCCTATATTCATTCTTTTGTTCTTTCTCTCCTCATATTTCTCTCCCTCTTTGACATCAATGGAAAAGGGTAACTCCTCCTACAATTTTTCTCCCCATGTCTTCTTTGCAATATGTTGTGTATATCAATGTGGGGATTCTTGTATATACTTCATTTGCTCTCTTCTGGGACTGCTTTTCCATTGGTACTTCTTGTTATTGTAATCCACTGACATATATTAAAATCATTCATGTCAATTTTCCTTCATCACTTGACTTCAAGTCTTCATGGCTTGTCATGTCTTCACCGAGCTGACATCAATGAAATAATCATTCAATAATTTTACCTTGACAAAATAACTCCTCCTGGTGCTTTATCCCCCCCTATATTTTTGTGCCTCTTGCGACTTTACTTTATGCTACTAGCCAATTCCATCTGTCAATATGATTCTTTTCCGAGTCATATATTTACTAAACATTCCTCTTGATGGCAATTCCAATAAGTGTTTTTGCAATTCCTCTTGACATCATTATTTCATTCACTGTCATGTATCTTCTCTGGTTCATTTCAAGTATTTTCTTCTAGAACTATCAAATATCTCATAAATTCATCTATGTCCATATGTAACAAAATTTTCCATGACTCTGCTACTCAACTGCACACAATGGTGATTAATCTATTAGTTCAATGTTCTGAGAGTTTCCTCAAATATGATACAATTGATCAATGCATATTCATGCTTGTTATGGAATTTTTCCCTCATGACTTTGGGTCATGTCAAAAGAGAGATTGACCAAGTGAAAGACAGAACCCAAACCCACACACAAGACTTGTAATGAAATAACTACTTTATCAGAGAGAGAGAAGAAAGTTTCACACCTTGTCTCCTTAGTTTGGTGTCATTCCCCACTCTCGACCCTAGTACCGCTCTTGACTCTTGCTTGAGTTAGCTTGCAAAAGAAGATCAAGAAAGTGTTGCAACAATGTAGTTATAATAGAAATAATACAATTAAATGATATATAGATTCAAATATGAAGAGTAATTGGAGATACATAAACAAATTGAATCGATACTACACAAGTATGGGGAAAAGAGAACTCCTTATTAGCAATGGTAAAAGAAGTGGTTACAACTTGACTCCAACCACCGACACTACCTCGAATCCAACCGCCCAATTTCTTCCAGAAGTTCCTTCAAGCATCACTCAATAATATTTCCCTTCCTTGTATGACCCAATAAGGATAGGAATACACCTTATGGTCATATAATGAAAAGGAAGGAATGTTGGAACAAGGGTTCCAGGTTATAGGGATGCTACTCAAAGGGTGAAGGGGAACATGGAGACTTGTAATTTACTCAACATAACTTTCCACCTAGGTTTTCCTCCTCATCCATGCCCCCAAAGGATCCTTTATACCATCTTAAATAGGTTAAGAAGGCTGAACTCCATTTGGTACAGGCCCATGTAGGTTGGGAAATGAGCCCAAATGAAATCCCCTCCTGAAAATAAGGAATTATTTTATTTTTCAACTTGTTTTAGGGAATCTGTGAGTTGTCAACTAACAACCCATGAACATCCATGAGTTGTACATAGGTGACCTGCAAATGGCACTACAAATGATGTTTTTAAAGTGACTTTGATGCAAAAAGTTTGGATTTGAGTTTGCAAGTCATGGGAAAGGTTAGACCATGTTACAAATTCATTGTGGTGTGGAAATTTGTGCTATAATAGATTCCCCCTAATGTGTGAGGTCAGAAGGGAAACTAATAGTTGAAATACATTATAACTATTATAGGTGACGTTGCATTGAAGTAGATCCATATGAAGGTTTCTTAACATCTTATCAAAGAACATAAACTGTCAGTAGAGATCAAGTAAGAGTATTATCTTCCCAAGTTAGGAATACCCATGCTTAGGAGTGATGTAAGCATGGTCGCCAAATCAAGTACACTACATATCCATGGCATATATATGAAAGTATGACTAGTGTCCATGGCCAAGAGTAATACATAGTGGATCCAAGTGAGATATATAAATTATCAAGTATGGCCACGAGGAATAAAAAGTGAATCCATGTCAAAGTAGATCATATCCACGAATAGATACACAATGGATTTATGTATCAAAATAAAAAACAGAGGATATATGGGTAGGAGCACAAAATATGTGATGCTCGTACTTCACCCAAAGTCTTCAAAACGATCCGACGTGGTATGAGTCTACACTATGTGAATAAATGTGTTGAGGTTGAACACAGCAAGACACCATTTTAATACCGATCATTGAGGTATACCATTAAAAAACATGGGATGACCCACCGATAATGATAATGGGAATCGAGGTACAATGGTACAATCTAAAAAATGTAAATAAATGAGATGATGTCAAACACTTGGTAGAATCTATCGATTAGGGTACATTGATGTATTCCCACTGTTAATAGAGAGGGAACCTTCCACTGATGACTGCAAGCCCCAAGGTACCAAATATGATTCTAGATCCTTGTCCTAGACAAATATTTGTTGAATTTGATGGGAAGAGATCAGCTCGAAGGAAGGCATTAAGGAATACTCCATCATCCAACACAAGGGGTAGCAGAAGGCCAAATATTTGGAAGGACTCGAATGAACAATTTGTAAGGACCACATTGAGGTATGACTCTACCATGCACCAGATGGAATATCCCATAGAAGAGATTATTTGAATAGTATCCAATAATGAATATGTCTGACAAAGATGAGGAATCCACCAATGGGGTCAAATGGAAACTAAGGTACCACATGAATCCCTATGCATGATGATTGTTGTTGATGTCAAACACAAGGGAAACCACCCAGTCAATGACCAATGATTGTTTGTCATATTTTGAGTGCAAGGTCACCTAACAATAATGGAAATAGGCCTAGGGTGCTACTCTAGTTCATACTCGCAGAGCAATGTGTTAGAGTCGATAAGAGTTGAACTTCTAGAAAGAAGTCAATGTGGACCCTCTATACTAGCATGAGTAATAAAAATAGATACTTGTGATAATGATATGTACTTGAAGTACTTAGGAAGGATGACTTGAAAGTTCAAAGACTTACTGCAAAATGGTTGAATTAGGTTGAAACTTCCCTTGAAAAAAGAACGACACATTATGTGATTTAGGCAGCATGACTATAAACAAGGATACATTTGTGATACAAAAGACATCCACAAACGCTCCATATGGTTGGAAGAATAACCAATTGGGGGAGATTGTAATAAACAATGAGAAAGAGGTTCCTAAATCCATTTTAAACCCAAAATATTGAGACACTAACTCAAGATTGTGCTTTTTTCAAGGGTGACAAGACTGCTACCAATAAAAGAGATAGATGATTTCCCCTTCTTTTTGGTTTTTTGGTTTTTTTGTCTTTTTCATATTATTAATTCCCAGAAAGGAATAAAAGAGTGTTATAGTATAGTGGAGGAAACGAGTTTTTTGGGAAAGAAAACTATTTCCAAAGAAAAATGGACATACTTATGCTCAATGAAAGGAAGCATGTGTAGGATAAGGACACTCAGGGGAATTTCTCCTCCGAGGATTAATGTGTCAAGTCATAAAGGAATAAATTTCAAGGCTAGAAAATCCTAGAAATTCATAAACAATTGGTTTAAAAATAGCAAGTTGAAGTTGACATTAGGCCTAAAAGTGTCAGTGGTTAATATGAAATGCAATTACAACTCAACAAAAGTTTGGAAGCCCCATGGGTAAGTAAGCTAGAAATATATTGAGAGGAAGTCATGAGGATTCAACACATAGGGATTTTGAGCCTAGTAAAAAAACTGCAACATGGGTGTCAAAAATTCCAATGACGTACTAACTAGGAAACCCATGAAGAGGTAATCTCTACCATTCATAAATGACGCCTTTAAATAAACTTGAAGTTATGTTATCAATAATGAATAGGGTGTACCCTATGGTAGATACATGAGCGATACAAATAAATGCATTGTGCAGGCAGAAATGGAACTTATCCTACATGATATTAAGAAACACAATACCTGTTGAAGAGTCTGAAAAAGTATTTTCATATGTAGTAGAAAATGTTTAAGGGAGTTCCATAGGTAATGGATAGAAAAATACTAAGAATAAGATATGTATCTTCAACGCAAATTCATGGCGGGACTAAGCAGGACTCTTGAGCCTAATAGAAAACTTATAGAATGGGCACCAAAATGCAAAGGGGGTTCTAAGTTAGGGCTCCCATGGAAGATAGGCTATACCACATGAATTATGACACTTCTAAACAACATAGAAGGTTTTGTTTTACAACTCAATGGGGTTGATCCTAAGGGAAAATGAAACAGGAAACAAATAACAAAAAAATGCATGGAGGGGGAAATCTAACCTATGTGCAATTTTCAAGATAATTACTTTTCATAAACAGATTGACATGGAAAGAAAGGTACCAAATAAAATGTCTCCAAAGTCTTATATATAAGACCAAAAATACTTACCCAAAAGTTAATAAGTCCAATATAGAAACCTCTGATAAAAACATGTGTTATGGAATATTAAACTTGAAAATAAGAAACCCTAAAAGTACAATATGTACAGAGGACATCATAGCCATGTGTCTTATGCATATTAGTTTTCAAGGTGTTGGAAGCCAATTCACATTTTTCTATTGTCTTATGAGCTGCCTACACCAATGTTTTGCAAACATCAATTTTTCGTCGCAATTTTCAAATAAACGACACTTTTATTTTT
>CBVK0100357426.1:0-12797 GCA_900067695.1 Picea abies
CTACCACATAGATCTAAATGTCTCAGGTTTTGAAGTTGGGAAAACTTAATTAGAAAATTCGATGTCTCTTGACTACGGGAGGACTGAATTCCCCGTATCCTGAAGTGTAATCTGGCATGACAATCAAATTCAACCTGCAAGTTAAAATTTCTAATTTATTTATAATAAACAGAAAAATTATTAAAAACAAATACACATATGTGTGATTGCAACATTTATTGCATATCATTTGAGCAAGAAAGATGTAGTGGGTGAGGTACCTGGAGTACATGCAACTCTTCCCAAGCAATATGTCTTTCCAATTCCCTAAGTTGAGTGTGCATTGCAATTATAACACTTCCATACCTATCACGATGAATGTCCACAAGGAATTTTTGATAGAGAGTTTTAGGACAAATTCATTGTAACAACCTCAATAAATATGTAAAAGAGCTTAGACACATTTACCTTTATAATAAATTTAAAGTTTTAAAAAATTGAGATAAATTCATTGTAATATTAAATATGAGGTTTAAGAGTGTTTAGACAAAACCAACCTAGTTCCATTGTAACCCCAGATCTACCAAGATCCGAGAGGGATCAAATCTCTCAAGATCTAAACTTTCACTAGCTTGGTGAACCCCTAGTTGGATAGCGAAATCATCCAACGTTACCAGTCATTGCTCGACACCAGAGTCATTCGCTTGGCAGCAAGGCCACACCAAGTTGCTTAACTCAGACTATGCCTTACTTCATTGTCTCATTTATTACTTAAGTTATGTTTGTGTTTTTTTCTTATAATTAGCTTCAACAGTAAAGAGAAACCATTCATACGCCGTAACAAAATGAAATGTGCAAGTGGGCGACCAAACCATCCTAACACCCAAATATTAATACAAAACAATAGTGTGTTGAGCTCAACTCGTGCCACACACAAAGAAATTTTACAACCGGAGCTTTCGCTCAAATTACACAAAGGACTTGTGAGAAAACCCAACGACTCTTCTTCGACGAGTCTGCCTGTGTGCCCTTCCTTCATTGCCTCGGTCGAATGAAAATATCTTTGTCATGCTTCATCTTTCGAAAATCCTGCTTCCCATGCCTCAGATTGGAGTGACCTGCAATCCCCACACTTGGGAGAATTTCATATCTTTTGCAACTCTCTTCGTCACCACATAAGTTCATTCGTCCACTAGCTCCCTTCAAGAACGACTCGCCCTGCTTGCTCCTCGTTGCAGCCTCCCCAATTTGCAATTATGAAAGATGTGTTCTCGATAAACTCCAACTTTCTTGTCTCCCAAATGAATTCCTCCCTTGGCTTATATAGACGCGCGACCCTTCCAACCAATGTGCCTATTCACCATGGAGTGACGTGTCTTTTGGTCCTTTTGTCCACTTATCAAATCAGGTCAACTTGCCAAAGGGAATGATCCATTTGCTTGGGCATACTCTTACTTAGTCGACGCATTTCCTTTCTTTTATGTGTGCCCAAGTCAAGTTCATTCCCACTTCGTTGGTTCGTCTCTTGGATAGCATCCAATGCATGTTTTCCCTTCATTTGGTTAGCTCCCCTTGGTGCATGCCCAAGGTGAACAAGCTAACCATCTCATTTCTTCGTTCATCCGATTGGTTGGGCACCTTCCTTGCCGAAGGATCTAACTGACGCCTTCAACCAACCTATCATTTTGGTGGGGTTCCCAGCTTCCATGGAGCACCCACCTTGCCCATGCCTTCGGTCAATCTCTAACCTTAAGGTTCGTTGCAAGCAACCATTGGTAAATTCGTCCTTGGTGTGTGCCCAAGGAACCTGACTTCGCCATATAAGAAGTCCATCTTTTCGAACTGAACCACGCACTCTCCATCTTGACTCATCCGTCTAAACCTGCGATGGAGGAGTGCGTGCACTCAAGCAAAATCTTGAGGTCTTACACCCTCCCCCAATCATCATCTGTTGTGATCACCAATGATGTTTTTTGAGGTCTTACCCCCTCCCCCAATCATCATCTGTTGTGATCACCAATGATGTTTTTTATCTGCTCTGTTGCGATTGCAACCCCTGTCGCAACATCAATTGGAACTAAAAAATGTCTAAGTGTTGAACTTTCGTGATGAACTATTGTGCCCATACTCCAACCATCTCATCATGACTTCAAACACTGCATATGCCTTCACTTGTTGAAAAACTTGGGTAGCTAGTCCAACTTCGTGCCCAATCGGTGAAAGTGTACTATCCCATGATTCCCATAGTAGTTTTTGTCCAACGTCCACCACATGCTCAACCCAAAAACACCAAGGAAATATCACACTTGCCACTGTCTTCGTCCAACTCCATCAAGAATTTTCTTCGTGACAACCAAGTGTCACACAAACGAATCGTTGTGCTCACGAATTCTAACCCCTTCGCCATGTCATTGTGCACTAGCTCTCTCAAGTGTCAGATTAGCTGGATGGCCAGTCCAACCATTTGATCACATGCACGATGGCATACCTCTATGTCAAATTGATGTCCCCCCCATTCGCAACTCGACTAATCCATGCAACAACTCGCTAAGGAAAACTCCCTTGCCCCACCATGTTGTGATATCACTCTAAACAAAGTCTTCCTTCTAAATTCATTAACTTCATCTTTGTTGTGAAAGTTGTTGTAAATTCCTCTCATCGTTGCCCCTAGCTCATGTGATGTCCAAGTTATTCGAAATTTCAAGGAGATCACCACATGTCTACCACCCATGCGACCAACAGAATTCACTCTCTTCACTCATCCCACAAATTGTAGGATCCCTGATATTGCCTCATCGTTGTTGCAACCATGCCCTTCATGACACCATGGTTTGCTTGATAAATCTGCCCAAGTCAAGTGTGATCCTAGCTTCATCAATCAACCTCCCATGTTCTTCATCACCTGTCCATGAAATGCTCCAAGTGCACAAGTCTTGCACATCCAATAGTCACCTCCACACTACTTCGTTCATGCTTCGTTTCATATTGTATGTGCGATCCTTCGATCTGTATAATTCAAAAACTACCTCCACAAGTGTTCCAAAGTACTATCCAAGCGGTCCCAGTGGAACAAGTCACCCAAAGACTTCCACGCCAAAAAATGTCCGAGCGAATTCCTCTGTCAACTCCAACCAACGATCCTTGGATATCTCAGTCATCCCATAATCATCCACAAGCATCCTAAGAATGCCCTGCCTATCCCGTGTCCCATATCATGGGTAGGAGCGCATCACCTAACCCACTCAGTTTATGTTCTGACCCATCTTAGTTGTCTGTTAACAGTCTCTTTGGTTGACTCCTTGTTTCCTCTGTTCACCTCTTGGAACATCCCATATCATGGGTAGGAGCGCATCACCTAACCCACTCAGTTTATGTTCTGACCCATCTTAGTTTTCTGTTAACAGTCTCTTTGGTTGACTCCTTGTTTCCTTTGTTCACCTCTTGGAACAAATCGTCATGCCTCTGCCAAGAAACTTCATTATTTGGATATCCGTTATGATGGTCGAGTCACCTCATGACGTAACCAATGTTCCTGAGGCACTCATGCACCAAAGAGCCTCATCCAAACTCCTTTCAAATGAAGTATGCGTCCCACTATCTTCTTTTTTGCAACGAGCTCTTCAACACACTTCATAGGAGAGCTAGACAACAATCTAACTCGTCCCCATATCTGTCACCAAATCTTCCTAAGTCCACTTCTTGAACTCGCTGAAGTATGTTGCTCCAATTCCTCATCTGCATCACCCACACTAGGGCACTATAAATTGTTACGTGAATCCAATGAAGGTCACAACACTTGGACCTCTCCCAAGTCTGTGATGGAAACAGGTTTCCCTTGTCTTCGGTCAAGTCTCCCCATTCACCCTTCAAAGTAACCAATGCAACAATCTAGATTTTGGTAAGGACTTGAAACACTCACACTTGTTCACGGCATCTTCAACAACCTCATGGTTCAAGTCTTCATACTGTCACAAGTATGCAACTTGTCCCAAACCACCAAGTCTGATTTTGCAAACAAATCTCCTTGTTGTGGCCTAAGAGCAAGTTCATTTTTCGGCTAAGTCAAAACCCATGATACACCCAAGTCACCACACCCCAACCAATTTGTTGTCCAAACCTCAGTTTTCCTTCGTTACCAAGGTGCCAAGCTCCACGACACACTCCATCACATCCATCTGTCACTGCAACCGAAGGTATACAACAACATTACCCAATGGCCGTGTATAGAAAATCCCAACATAGACTCATCTCGATAATGTGCATCCATAATGTTCACATCAAGCCTTCAACTCAACTGTGTGATATGAAAAACTCTGTCAAGTCACCTTCTCCATGCATCAAGCCGAACCCATTTTCTCTGTTTGTTATCTTTGCACCCTGAAATACTTTCGCACCAGGACAAAATGCATAAATCCATCGATCATTAAGTCACCTATAGTTAACCGATTTGCATGACTCCGCAATGAGTCCTCATAATTCTTTGTCTTCCAAAAATCCTACTGCCCATGCCTAATATTGGAGTGACCTGCAATCCCCACACTTCGGAGAATTTCATATCTTTTGCAACTCCCGTCATCACCACAAAAGTTATTTCATCAACCAACTCCCTTCAAGAACGACTCGCCCTGTCTACTCCTCGTTGCAGCCTCCCCAAGGCAGATCAAGTCACCATTCATACTATCCATGAGGTACCACAAAGTAAGTTTTGTATCTATCTGCAGGTGCAATTCCAATCTGCCAAAATCCACTCTTTAAATTGAATTTACAGAAAATATTGCTAGCACCAATTTTGGAAAATAATGCATCCTTTGAAGGCAGGGTGTACCTAATAGGAATTAGAGCCTAATTCAAATATTTGTAGTTGATAACCATCCTCAGCTTACCTCTTTTATCTTCTAAATGCTTATTTACATAAAAGGCAGTGTTATCGCACGGTTTGTAGGAGGGGTTTAGATAGCTTGAGTCAGGGCTGCCTCGAGACATAATCTCCTAGTTATCCCTAGATATCGGGGATAACAGGCAGGACATGCCCATAGGCTTCTGCTTGACTCAATCAAGTTTCTGCTCAGGAGTTTTGTTATTTCTTGCTTGCAATAGTCAAGTTCTGATGGAGACATCTGATTAGAGGATGCTTTCTGTGGAGTCCCTTGATAATTTTATGTATGGAAAATCCACAAAATAATGCTCCCTCATCCAAAATGCATCTGGATAATCTAAGGTACAATATTTCTCTAATTTTCCTTTAATGTCTTGAATTACTTCAAGGCCATGAATTTCTACATGATTGATGATTTAATTAATCTTGGTCAAATTTTCTACAAATAAATCTATCTCATCAGGAGGCCTACTTTTCAATTTGCTAACGTATGTAGTTTTACTTTGCAGTGTAACTTTTATTCCCTATACATGGAAACTGACTGTGTTATGATCTACATTCATTGGCAAATGCTTGTTAACAAAATCTTGTCCCAAAAGGATATCATATCCTATATCAAAACAATAAATATTTATAGTGGTCTTGTTTTCATTCAAAAAGATGGTGAAATCCAGAGCAAAGCCTTTGATTGGGACTCTGCTACTATTTACAGATCTGAAAGATAGTTGGACAGATTGCTAGTAATAGGAGGGAATGACACCATACTTATCACACGAATTCATATGCCTTGTATCAACTTGAGGATCAAGAGAATATTGGTTATAACCAGAAAATTTGATATCTATGGTAATAATCAATCTATAACCCATTGCATTGAGGTTCCAAGGCCATGATCGTTTGATTTTCTGGAACACGAGAGACTGCCTCTTCTTCTACCATATTTGATTGACAGGGATCAAATAGTTCTTTTAGTCCTTTTTCTAACCTTTGATTGGTTGACTCATCTATTTTTCTTCTTAGTTTATTCAATTTCCTTCTATCTTCTTTTATTGAATCTAGGATTTCTTTAATCAATTCTTTCTTTTGTGCTATGCATATTTCTTTATCCTAGATTTCTTTTTTGAGAATGACTTATGGACTAAACTGATAAAATTCCACTTCTTCTTTAGATAATGAGTCTATGACAGGAACTGGGTTCTTATTACCATAACTCTTTCTCTAATGTAAAAATAATGGTTATTTTCCAAATAAGTTTGTTGGTTTTATTTGTGGCTTTTGAGATTTTTTTTCATATTTAGAAGAATAAATGAGTCATTTTCAAAGGGATGTTAATGTTCTAGGTTCATGACGTTGGGCTGTGTGACGGATAGATATTGAGATTGAATTTGAGAAAGTTGAGAATGCATAAGGCGAGAAAGTCTGAAATCCCCTGGGGTGAGGGTAGAAAGGAGAGATTTGAGAGAATAAATTTGATCCTGGATATGAGAAGGATAAGGATCCATAATAAACATTTTATATCAGAAATGGAAAGAAAATCAATATCTTGTTTAGAGTTGTTTGACTCATAATGGTCAAATAATCTAAGCTTATGGACAGCAGGGTTGATGGATTCATCAAAATTAGAAGAATAAGTTATAGAAAGATATTCACTTTCTGAATGAGGAAAATCCACAAGATCCCATTTTGCATGATCATAATATTGTGTGAATATGTCCATCAATTTGTGTTGTTATCTTGTTTTCCCTCACAAAGGATACTAATTTTCCAAGTGGTCAGGCTTATGAAAAATGTAGCAAGAAGACTTGAAATAACTTTCTTGGGTGTATGTTCCTTCTTGGAGAATTTTCTAGATCTTTTGAATCTATATATAGGATCAAAGTTTATAGATTTTCATTTTTTGCATTTACAATCCTGTCCACATGCAGTTTTTCTATATTTATGTTTGACAACCAAAATGATATGTTTTTGCATAAATTTCACAAACACTATAATTGAACCATAGATGCTTATTAATGGATTTTGTTTTTTTTCTTCGCATACATTCTTTTTGGAGAGTTTTTACTATTTTTTCTTGCAGACTGACTAAAGATAATTCATCAATTTGAGAATCTTCAGCTTCAAATATTTCTTGAACAAGATCTTGGATATGACTAGGCATAATGAATAGATATTTCCTAAGATAGGCTATATTGTCAGGATCAAGTGTTTTGTAAAGTAGATCCTGCATGGTACAATAGAATTCTAGAAGCTCTTTAAGTCTACACAATTTTTTATTCATAAACAGGTCAACATAGAGTTGTGCATCTATATTAGATTTACCATAGAATTCATGTACTACAGCCTTCGTAAGCTCTTCAATGGGTTTTTCGCTTTCCATAATAGAGAGCTTATCTGATTCGTTTAACCTTGCCCACCATGCCCACCACAATTCTAAGTTACATATAAAACCCCAAGTTAGTTTGAGAGCAAGTTCTCCCCAACTTACTTTGTTTCTATAGATTGATTTTTGGATTTTTTCCCAAGAAGACCGTTTTTTCACTAACATCATGATCTCTCTCTTTGATCTGTAGTTAAAATTGGTAACTAGGGTTGGGTCCATATTTTCATGACTAAACCCTGGGAAATTCTCAGAATCTGCTAGATCATAGAGTACTTTCTTGCTGGATCCATATTTTGCATTGCACCATTTTTCCCATGCATACTGAAAATGTTTTCCCCCACTATTATCTTTAGCAATGTGGGGAATCTCAGAATTTTTTGTACCAGAACCTTCTGGCTCTGTCTTGACCATCTTATATCATAAAGTTGGGTTTTCAGCATCAAGAGTTTTTCTTGTGTTAGTTGTGCAACGTTATCAAGGATTTTTTGAGTAATTCTTCCCACGTCAGTAATAAAATCCCACCAGTTTTTTTGTATTCCTATCCCGCCCGGTTGGTTGATTCTGCCAGCAATAAGCAATGGCAGCGTAGTGGGGCCAGCCGGAAATCTTGTGCCTACCTATCCGTTCTAAACATTGTGAAGTAGTATTATTCCAGAATAATAAAAGAACTTTCAAATGTAAGTTGAAGATATAAATTCAGTTTAAAAATGTATTTTCCATAGAGCAAAAAAGTAAATATAATAAGTTTTAAACTAAGTGCTTAGATCTCTAACAGCCTCCCAACGAGCAAGAAATGTTTGGACTCTTTTCCTTTGGATTTTGGTCCATAGAAATGGAAGGTTTGGCTTTTTTCTTCATGGAGAGACAAAAGAGGTGAAGAGGATTCTTCCTTTTTTAAACTAGTTTTCAGATGAAGTTCAAGTACATACTCTCAGCTTAAGATAATCTAATACAACCCTCCAAGATCTTCAAAAATCTAAGAAAAAAGATGAAAAACCCTAGCTCCACCAAAGATCATCCACAAGCTAACATTAATACTAGAAATCCTCCTTAGCTCCAAACAATACCTCTCCTATATTCTCTTCTTCTCCAACAAGTACAACCCTAGGGTAGCAAATCTAACCCTAGACTTCAAGAATGGTCAAGAAATCCTATCACCTCAAAACAAGATAGATAAAGTACAAAGAAGAATCTCCAAGAGAGAGAGACACTAAAGTGATATTCTCCTCACATATCTAAACACAAGTTAAATATGATGCAAATGAAGGACTCTCTCCTTCCTCTATATGCATGAGAGATAGGGGAGGCCAACAATACAAAAGTGGGCCTAAACCCTCACAAACAACCTACTAAAAAAAGTAGGCCCACACATGTGAATCACACTCCAATGGTACACATGTCAAGCTCCATGGTGATGATGACCCTCAAGCATTAAGGATCCAAGTCAAGAGCACACCTCATCCAAGGTCTAACGCTCCTCCTCCAAGGGCTTCAATGCTCCAATGCCTCTCCAAGTTAATGTGCCATATTTGGGTCCACCCACTTACATGTCCACTCTCTCAACCTAAGCTAGCATAAGTCAAGTACACGACTCCATGAAAGTGATCCAAGTAATACGATGTTGTCTAGGGCTCAATTCCCTTCTTTAGAATTCCAAACATTCCTCTTCCAATATAGGGAATTCCCCAGTAAAGCAACCTCTCCATGTGGCTAACATGTAGAATGTCACCAATCTATTTGAAGATCTCCAACACTCCAAGGAAGAATGTCATGCAAGCATCTATATGAGGTCTATCGACCAATGAGTAAGCCACCTCCAATGTGCAAGTCCATCACATATCAACCAAGGGCTAACCATTCACCATGCACCCCACATCTCATGAAGCACCCCCAAACATGGTACTGACACTTTCGAAGCAACCTTGAAGGTAATAATCCATCATTATGATGAAATCGTTTCACCGACACCAATCAACTCCTTTTGCAACTCAACTAAACATGTTGAAGTCTTGGAATCAACCACTATATCCTGAAAAGGAACTATAACCCATCCATCACACTCCTCCACCAAGGCATCACACCAAACCTCCTTGAAACAACTAGTAGGCTCACAAGTGGAAAAACCCAATTCATTATGGATATAATATATCCTAGGATGAATACATACCCTTACTAAATATTTGGGGGCTCCTACCTGGTCATCGTTCTGCATGCTACGGTACACCATCTCAAATTAATGTATCCTAGAGTAGAAGGCGAGTGCATATCAATTCCTAATGTCACCTCATTCTCCCTAATTTTAACTCATCTCAAGTCTCTAAACTAGTCTTTGGAACAATAACCCCCTCTCTCTCCTTAGTCTATGAAGGAGAATCTTTTGAACTAGAAGACCTCACATTCTCATCAAACTTCACATCTCTTCTTACTACTATCTTCCTCTTTGCTAGATTGTAGATATTGTAATATGTAGAAGTGTCACTATATCCAACAACACAAGATTCTATCACAACCTATCAAACCTCCAAAGAACATTGATCACCTATGAATATGAAGGAACATAATTATGGATCGATAACTACCTACCAAAATGCATCATGCCTAATATCACGGAAACAAATATTTGGACACCACAACATGAGTTGTCTAGGACATCCTACAAAGACAATCATATCTCCATATAAGACCAAGACTAGTGGATTGCATCTATAAAAATCACAAAGATATACAACTACATAAATCCCATTCATCTTAAAATACTAAGCCCCTAGTACAAGAAACAACCCATGTAGGGAGATCATCAACCTATGAACATGCGAATCCTCTCATGCACCTCAAAACCTATGGTAACTGACTCAACATCCTCAAATAGGTAAATTCTCCATTTTTTATAGAATCCCAAAGTAAGAGTAACATGTTGATCAACTCCCTCTACCTAAGAGAATCTAGCTACCTTGTCTCTATACTATACAACACTTCCAACAATGGCAAGCATGGAATCAATTCATGATTGCACAATAGGTTTTGAATATGTCTCAATGGAATCCCACCATTCATGTTCTACATATGCCTCCTTAAGACTAGAAGGATCATCCAACTTCCCATTGGAATGTACAAGTGCCATAGGATTAGCAATAAATATGTAAAGTAAACCCTCTCATCCTTGGACTAGCTAGACTACAATAATTGATAATACAATGTTTTCCTTCAAATGCAACTCTACACTCTACATCTATCATACAAGAAATTGAAAGAAGATTCTTATTTAAACTAAGAAAAAATAAAATATCACTCGAAATAATAACATTACGTAATGGCATCTAGAACGAAATGGAGCCAACTCCTCTCACAAGATAAGTAACATCATCACCCAACTCCACACTCATACCTCCCTCTTTCTCCTAACGTCTATTGAAGAGTGACTTGGCATAATTCATATGTCTTGAAGCTCCACTATCCACATACCATTCGACACTAGACACAGTGTTAGAAGGAAAAAAAGAGACCATGGAGAACATGGTCTCAAATTGAGAGGAATACTCCTCTACACCTGTTATACTCCTAGCAACATCATATGTCTTTCCCTTCCCATTCTTCTTCGATGGACACTGGTTGGAATAAAGTCCCATCTTGTGACATTACAGACACATCATTTTTACTCAAATCCTTCTTTCTTGTACATTTTCCTTCATTCCTCTTGTATCCTTTATTGGTACCCTTCTTTGTCCACCTGATGAGAGAAATCTCATCTACCCCCTCTTGTTTCCCTGAACAATATTGTGTCTTGATTTCTTCCTTTACAAGATCATTATAAACTTTGTGAAAGGTGGAATATTCTCATGAGAAAAAACACCTTAACATAAAGCCTCTAGGAATATGAAATCCCATTTAAGTAATGGACACCAAATCCTTATCCTCTATCTTCATCCCAATGGTATCCAACTAATATCTCAACCCTATGATCCTGATCATATAATTCACTACAATAAATATGTTGCTCATGCAAATGGATGAAAGTTTTTTTTGTAGGATCATTTGTCGAGAAACACAAGAGCTTTGAAAAAATTCAACCAAAGCCCTTATCACGTCCTTACTTTTCATCTTCTCTGTAATGCGAGGGATGAAATAATACTTTGAATATATAATGATCCTATTTTCATTGTTGAGTGGTCAATTGTTCTAGATTGACAGGTTCCAGTACCACTTTCAAAACATGCTCCCAAAGATTGACTTTCTCCATAAGCATTTGAACATAAGCTTCCAAGGAATAAAATTGGAAGATCCTTCCATCCTGTTACACTCTCTAAGATCAAGAATCATATTACATATCCTAGAACAATCCTCAAGTGCACAAATAAACAATAATGAAGTAGACAAAACCCTTTCTAGGGTTGAAGCACTTCTCCCAAATAACCAAAGTGCCACACCCAATAACCTTAGAGAATTGAAGCAACAACCTTAAAAAGGTGAATCATATCTCCTAGGTACATCACAACTGAAATACCAACTACGGTTTTACCCAAAAGACTGATCTTAGTCAAAATAGCTCTGAAATCATATAGAAATTTAAAAAATTCAAGCTTTAATGCAACTTCAGAAATTTCACCTCTTTCCTAGAGTTTTCCCAAATCTAGTCCCTATGAATTTATAGCCTTAGATATTATCTGAAATATAATTTACATAAGGAAACAATGAACAATATTTCACTTCTTTTCAACTCCAATCAACAAGGCAATCCAATAGAAAAGTTTCATCCCTATAAGGCAAATTTATCATGCATAAATGAGATCTGAAATACACTTTATGAAAACAATAATTACAATAGTAAATCCACCCTAATATATTCAATATAAATGTTAATACGCTTAAAACTTTCAAACTTAACTTATGTCAAATCAACAAGACATATAAATGATAGAAATTACCAAACCACAAAGACAATGATAGTTGAAAATCAAATTTGTGATTAGACAGTTTTGGACAGTTAAAAGTTTATATATATATATATATATATATATATATAAGAGATGAAGTTTATGTACATACTCTTAGTTTAATATAAGAGGGTACAACCCTCCAAGATTTCCAAAACCCTATCTAGGGAAAAACATTAAAAACCCTAGCTCCACCAAAGATCTTCCATAAGCTAGCATCAACACTAGAAAGCCTCTAGTTTGGCTCTGTTGCCGTCCTAATACACACTTGCAAACATGATCTAAGTCTGGCTCACTTAGTGTGTCCTTGGAGGCACAATGCCTAGGTTCACAACCCACGCTGTCACCTTGACCAAAACCTCTTCCGTCTAGGCTTACTCCTAGGGAAGCCAAGGGGAGTAGACCGTAGTTTCTAAATGTGTTAAAGTTAAGGTTCTAGGAGTTATTTTTAATTTCTTAAGGTTAGAGGGGATCTACCATATGATGCACAAGCAACAATGAAAGATGCAAAGGGTTAGTATGTCAAGTAGCCCTTTCCCTAAGTCAACTAAGACTAGTGCCTAAAGTTGGGCAAGGGGTCCACTATATGTTAGGGTGTTTCGTTACAAATATGATTACAAGTTACTTACAA